>SZWC01002578.1:107445-141489 GCA_023375785.1 Penium margaritaceum | reverse complement strand
CCCCCCCCCCCCCCCCCCCCCCGAGGAAGTAGGGTGAATTGGGCTTACGGGGCTTTGTGGTGCAGACCGCGACGAAGATGGGGCATCCGCGGCCGCGTGCACGTCGTCTCTCCGGCAACTGGACTGATGCGTCGGTCGCTCCCCGTGGTGTTCACCAGAAGATGCAGCACCCGGCAGCTCCGAGGAAGCCAGGTTGGCAACTCGCACCACTGCAGTGGTGCGTGCGCGTCAGTGGTAGATGTTGTTGCTGCCATCGCGCTCAAGAGTGGCACGACTCCCACCGACTTCACTGCGTGGTCGCAGTCGATCTGCAGCTTGCGGCTGCCGATGCGAGCTAAGGCTGCCGTGGGAGATGCAGCTGCTGTCGCAGTGTAGATGGCGGTGCTGCCGGCAGTGCGGCTTGCTGCTGTGATAGCCCTGGCCGTGGGGTGTGGCCGTAGCTATGGCCACTGCCGCTGACGCTACAGCACTTGGAAAGGCAGCTGCGGTGCCGCTTCTGCTGGTGCTCTATGTCGCTACTGGAGCCGCTTTGCTCTGCTGCTGTGCTGCCGGGCTGCCGGACTGCTGATGTGGAGCTAGGCAGTCAGCTGCCGTTGCTACTGATAGGCATGGACGTGAGGCACGGATGGAAAGTACGGATGCCGTTCGGTGAGGAGTAGGTACCGTGGAGAGAGGAGGTGCCGCGTAAGAGGTGAGAGGAAGACGGGTCCTGAGTTGGATGCCTGCCGCAGGGGGGTCCGTCGACAAGAGAGGCGAGGCCGTGGTTGAGGCAAGGAGGTCGGCTGCCGAGAAGGGCAAAGGGCAGCCAGAAGAAGGCCTGCCCGAGGGTGAGTCTCTCCCAGTGCAACTAGAGAGTGAGCAGCGTAGCCCACGGCGGCGGGGTGAGCATGCGACGCCAAGAGTGGCAGCCGCGGGTTCGGCCCAGAATGCGTGGACGGCAGGTCGATCCGCCGTCCGACTTCCACGCAGGATGCTCTGATACCAGTAGGCAGTCAAGACTGGCCGCTAGACGAGCTTACATGGCAAGGAACTCAAGGATTAGGTCAAACCATGGCGGGTCATGCATGGAAGTCAAGAAAATGGCCAAGAGTAAGTGAGACACACGCGGCAGAGGTGTTAGAAGCGGGGAAGCGAGAGGAGCAGCGAGCGAGCGAGCGGCGAGCTTGCTCAAGCTCGCTGCACTCGTGGGTGGTGAAAAGTCACCACTCGACCACAAGATTATCTCAGCACTCTGACTAGGCCTGTTTGAGTACGTACCCGGTGGGCACAACACAATTCCTCCATATACAAGCAAATTGTATGCAAACTGAAGAAGATCGTGCAATTCCCTGCTGACTGAGCCAAGAGATTCTCTGACATGAAGCTCACGTCATCATGGTGAAGTGGCCAGAGGAACGTCTCTTTCTCCACTGATCAGTCCCCTGCAACAGTGAGGTGAGCATGCAACGAGGCCAGAGGTCACCTTGTGGTACTCAACACAATCCAACAAAGTGCATACCTTGGATATCGGTTAGCATCGATCTATTCTAATTCAAAGGCCGTTGTCAAGACTTTTATTAAGTAAAAGAAAAGATGAAGTTCCGTCAAACCTTCCATCAGCATAATTTTACGTGAGTATTGTCCATAACAAGAAGGGAGACATCATGGGCTGCATTTCGGAAGTCTGAATCCCCTCTAGTTGATGGTAAGAAATCAAAAATGCAATTTGCAAGAGAATTCGAACCTTTGCATCACCTAGCAGTTCGTTTTGTCTCCGTTGTCCCCTATGTCATTCTTAACGATTGAATGAAGGTAGTCCTTGACGATAAGGAAAATTCGGTGTGAAAGCGTACGTTGCATAAAACACAACGTGACAGACATTGCTTGGAAAGGTGGAGAGACGACGAAGAAACCATTAGAGTTAGAGTTACAAAATGAAAGAAGCAAGGGATACCTACTCCCAAGTGAAGAGTGCATCTGGGCACTGCTTCCACCAAGCTAGTGAGGAAACTCATGTAATTTCCTCCGAGAGACCTAGCAGCTTGCAAGAAGGAAGCAGAACGAACGTAGGAACTGTACGAGGTGTTCGGTTGTCCGAATGACAATCCCAAAGAAGGACTAGATGCACGAGGAAAACATCTATATAATCAAATGAGGAAACAGAAAATGCAGAGCGTTGGAGACAACCCAAGGAGTGGGACACCGATAAAATGCTTGTGGGCACAAGAGAGCCAGAGAGATGCTACTGACAATGGCGGTGTTGTTGTGGTCTACTGTAGTGTCCCTGCAAGTGAGAGGTGTCTGGTCCAGAGGTCACCGGAATTAACGAAATAGGAACAGTCCTCTTGCTTTTGTTTTTCATTTCAGTATGTTGATACAACTTGTGAAACATAAATTGGTGTCACGAACAGGCATATGATGTGAAAGTTACAGTACTTGGAAAAATGTTTTCATTCTAATAGTCAAAACTGCTATAAGAATGAAGGTCGTTTCTTAAAGATAAAGACATGTGTTCTCCATTTTGGTCAAATCCTTCCTTGGACTGCTACAAGAAAAACTGTAGAATATTGCGAAGGAAATTACAAAACTTGATATCTTTCATATGAATTTCGTATGCTCATATTCCTCCAATGACGGCTATTCCATTGTGAAGTAAGTTATGTCTCCCTTGTGAGGAGCATCTTCGAAGACATGCATCAGCAATTACTCAAGCACCTTTCCGTGAGGAAAATGGTTGTGGTCCAGCGCAGGACCGGAGGGCAGAGTCAATCGCAGCTCGACAATCATGCCTCTCAATGGCGATCCTTTTTTTGGACAGTGTCCCAATGCAGCTGACGCAGGTAAAAATCGGCCTTTCGTCATTTTTTGTCACGTTGAGCCACGCGATCATTAGTTCCCTCTTGCCAAGAATCAGAACTACAGTCATATCTTTCTGGCAGTCGCGAGAGAACTACCACCTGGAGGACAACCAAGAGCTTGGACGAGGGAAGAATACTCTCATTTCAATTGACGTGATGTAATCCAACGTAAGAACGATTTCCCAGAGGTGGACCTCTAGTGTGCAACCGGAAAGATGTCACCCCCAGAATTGACTTGAAACCCCATGCACTGTTAACCCTAGATGCTGACACCGATACCAATTGCCCATGTACGGTTTTTGTTCTCCAGCCGCGGAATCTATCGAAAGTAAACATCCGTTGCCGAACGAACTGTGCTGCGGTGGACAATCCTACCCTGGATATGTGGAGCTGAGCAGCCCGCAAAAGACGTGGTACATCCCTGCGCCAATGGCAATGCCCTCCCGAGATCACAAGAGCGCTACCGCAGTCAGTGATTTCGGCATTGGCCAACGCTGTTTCATGCGTGAATAAGGCAGTGAACAAAATGCATGTTCGCCATTCGCAAAGACAGATATCGCCGTTTTGGCCTTTCGCCGCCGAAGTCAGCTACGGCAGGATCAGTTTGGATCATGTCGTTCGGCAATGGATCCCAGAGGATAAGGTCGGGGAACATTGAAGCGCTATCCGAAGTAGCGTACCAGTGCGCTTGAGGAACAGTTGCGCGGGAGGGTACCATCGTCTCGAGTGACATACGCCGTGGGGTTTCGTGCCCCGAGGGGGTCCGTTGGCTGTGGAGGCGAGCCAGGAGTCGCACATCACGCACATACTTGTCGGCAGGTCTGCTGCACCGCAGTCAAAGGACAGTTAGGGCTTCTTTGTTTTTGAGGCTGTCCTTCCGCTGATGACCAGATCTGCAGCAGTTAGGCGTGCTCTTCCACTTCTTCTAGCTGCGCTGCAGCGATGGTAGCCCACGTTCATCCCGACTGCATCAACGCCAGCAATCTGTACCACGAGTGTACGGACTACTGCTTCAAGAAGATTGCCGAGCGCAAGGCCGTTGCGAGCTCTGCCCCCTCGGTTCAAGTGAAGGAAGGTGGGGATCAGGGAGTAAAAGAGGGACGGGAGATGGTAGCCGGGCGGATAGGTGTGGCCGGCTGCGCTTTCTCTTGGAATAGACACCCTTCCTTTGACTATTTCTCATCTCGCCCCCCTCCCCGTCATGGCCAACCACGGGAAAGAACTATTACTCCTGAAGCTCCCTTCTTTCTTCCTTCGATTTTCACCTTGTCTCCCAGCCGTGCCTTTTTTCCCCGTCTACAGCTGCCTGTTCCCCCTTTTGCCCCCTCCTCTTCCTCATCAGCCGCTGAGGATCAGCTGCTTCTTTTCTGAAGATTTCGACTGTGTCGTGCATTTGTTCGTGTTCTTCTGCGTCCTTCAGTTTTCACATTGTCTCCAGTCGGACCTCTTCTTCCCGTCTACGACGACCTGCCAAAGGAGTTCGGCAGGCAGCAGCTCCAAAAGAAGCGGCAAAAGACTGGGGACGTGGCAGGCGCTGGATCCAGATCCAGATCCGCTCCACCCAACCACGTTGTCAGCGAGAATGACGCAGAGGACGCCGACGATGCGCAGAAGGAGCCTCCCAGTGTTTTTGCCCGGCCAGTTGATGACGTTGCTGGGAAAAGCGGAGGCCGAGGTGGGGAGGAGGATGAAGAGGCTGGAGGGGGTGAGGGAAGGGAAGGAGGACGAGGAGGGGGAGGGCGGCAGCCGGAGTTGAGAGACACTCCATCGTTTGAGAATATGAGAGCGCGGGAGAGGAAGCTGTACGAGCTACGCATGAAGCTGGTACATCTACCGGGCTCCTTTTCTCCTACTTCTTCTTTTTGTTTTGCCTTCTTGACTTTCTGGGCATGGTTTCATGGCATGAAGGCTCGCAAGTTTCTATCGTCCTAGATTATGTGTCCACATCATGAGTTGGGTTGTGCTCCTCCCCACTATAGGATGATGATGGCTGCGAGTAAATTCAAAGCCCTTCGTGCGGCTGAGAGCCCATGGTGTACAGCATGCTTGTCCACACAGATGCTGTGCACAAGAAAAGCGACAAATCTGGACAGTGTCCATTCCGTTTTGTGGAAGTGCCGGGCATTGGGGTCCGTAGAGTGTGCTCAAGATTTGCCATCATCCCTGTGAATTTCTGCCTTTGATTTGTTCTCCAATTCCCACTGTGAATTTCTTCCCTGATCCCGTTTTGATTCTCTTCCCCAATTTCACCGAGACTTCCTTTCCCAACCTCACTGTGATTTCCTTCCCCATCCTCATTTTCATTTTGTAATGGGCTGAGTCTTCAACTCCTGCTCCGAAGTCGTCGTCGGAGTTTGCAGAAAGGCGTTCTCAGTCCGCGTCAGGGGTTTACCCCCTTCGCATGACTGAGGGGCAATCGTCATCAACGACCCAGAGCAGAAAGACTTGAATACTTCGAATCTCCGGAGGCCCATTTCCGTTTTTAATCAAACCCCTGGTTTTGGGACCGAAACCCGGGGTTTTTACCTCGTGTGTTCGTACGAGTTATTTCATTTGTTTGATGGCGGAGTTTGTTGCGAATGAACTTCCATGTACGTTTTGCCGTTCTGGCATGAAATCCTCGCGTGCGAGGCATGTTGGTGATTTCGCGCCAGCTCTCTCGACCTCACCCTCGCTCCCCCTATCCCTCGTCCTTGCTTGCTTATTTTGCAAGGAGGGCAAAGGGGGGCAAGGGCACGAGGCCACGAGGCCTCACCCTCGAGGCCCTCGTGGCCTCTCACCCGCCGATCGGGCTGAGGCCGCGATCGGCGGCAGGCAGCTGGTCGTCCGGTGGCCGACCGGTCGCTTGGCCGGCCGCCGGCCGTCCAGCCGGCCGGCAGCAAGCTGGCCGCCGGCCAGCCCTCGCTGACGCGAGGGGTGGTGCGCAACCACCCCTCGCTTCAGCGAGGAGGGAGGGCCGAACCGGCCCTCCCGCTACATTCCTCCCCACTTGTTATGAACCGTCCCGGTTCATGAACAACAAGTAGGATTGTCAGTCAGTGANCAGCCGGCCGGCAGCAAGCTGGCCGCCGGCCAGCCCTCGCTGACGCGAGGGGTGGTGCGCAACCACCCCTCGCTTCAGCGAGGAGGGAGGGCCGAACCGGCCCTCCCGCTACATTCCTCCCCACTTGTTATGAACCGTCCCGGTTCATGATCAACAAGTAGGATTGTCAGTCAGTGAGTCATCAACATTGTGAAAGAAGATTAATAATTTCAATCACCAGCTAGACATGAACACGTGCTGGAGTAGGCGAAGAACCTTGTATTGGCCGTCGACAGCAAGGACTGCTTGCGGTGGCTGAACGGTTCCGTCTGCCGTGTATGGAGCCAGCAGGCTCACATGAAACACGTCATGTATTTTCATACTCGGTGGAAGTAGCAATCCGTATGCCACTGGCTCGATGCGTGCCACAATGGAAAATGGCCCAATCTACTTCGGTAGAAGTTTTCTTGCCCCTGGCGACTTCAGCTGAAGGTTTTTGTGCTAAGCAGCACTTTGTCACCGATGTAAAAGGAGACCTCCCGGTGACCTTTGTTGGCATATGCCTTTTGTCGCTGCCGAGCTGCTTGAAGGTGACCCTTCACCTCCTCTAACAAGGAATCCATGCGCTCGGCAAAGGCTTGAGCGGAAGGAACCTTCCCTTCTGTGCTCCCACTCTTCACCAATGAAGAGGGTACCACTGGATGCCGACCAGTGTTCAACACGAACGGTGTGAACTGTGTGGACTCGTTCACCGAGTTGTTCACCACAAACTCTGCCGGTGCTAGGAATTCTTCCCAATCATGCATGGCAGGGTCCACGTACATGCGGAGCATGTGCTCCAAAATGCGATTCATGCACTCTGTTTGTCCTCCAGTTTGAGGGTGAAATGCTGTCAGCATTTGTGACTCACTCTCGAAGTGAGTGCATCTTTTGCCAGAACTTAGTAGCAGATTTTCTATCTCGATCAAAGATAATGCGCAACAGCAAGCCGTGGTACTTTACGACACCCTCAAAGAAGAGATGAGCGGTCTCCTCTATGTTTACATCACTGGTTATATGAATGAAGTGTGTCATCTTCGTCAAAAGATACACAACCACTAATATTGCATCGTGGCCACGGGCCATGATGACGCACTCCCATGGAGTCCCAGGAATGCGAAGCTGTTGGAGGAGTCCAGCAGGCTTCTTGTTACTAGCCTTTTTCCAAAGACATGGGTTGCATATCATGCAATACTTACGGACATCGGCACTCCATCCTGGCCACCAATAGTGGTCCGAGAGTGCCTGTCCGATCTTTCGGGGTCCCACATGACCTGCGACTGGCAGGTCGTGGGACGAGGAGATAACCTTTGCTCGAAGGTCTCCCGAGTTTGGCATAACAACTTGTTCTCTGTGCCAAAAGATTCGTGCGGCCTCCACCAAGCCGTACTTGTCCAGATTTCAAGAGTCTTGAAACCAGCAATCCACTCAGTATCCCATCCGGATCCTGTTTACGAAACCGTTGTAATGGATAATCTCTCGTGGTGGTCGCCACAGAGATGCAGGGAGGTCTGGTGATTGTGTTGTTGCTGTTGCAATGGCCATAAAACACCCACTGACCTCGGTGGTTGCTTTAATTTCCAAAGGTTGTCGGCTTAGTGGATCAGCCACATTGATGCGTCCTGGCCGATATTCCCATGTGAACGAGAATCGGCTCAGGTATTTGCTCCAACGCGCCTGTCGTCTTGACAGGTCCGGTTGCATTTGGAAAAACACCAATGGATTATGGTCGGTCACGACAGTCACACCCCCTTCAGCACTCTCAAGGTAGCAACGCCACATATTGAAAGTGTATACCACCGCAAGGAGCTTTTGATCCCCTGTCGTGTACGGCGTTTCCGTGGGGATGAGCTTCCGGCTCTCATACGCAATTGGGTGACCGTTCTGCATGAGGACGGCTCCAAGTCCTACTACCGACACATCACATTGAACCTCCAACGGTTGCGATGGATCCCGAAGAGCTAGGACGGGTGCCGTGGATAGAAGCTCTTTGTCTTTGAGAAACACGTTCTCGTAATCAGGTGTCCATTCCCAGTGCACGTCTTTTTGCGTGAGCTTGGTTAGCGGTGCTACCAGGGTCGAATACCCTTGCATAAACCATCGAAAGTAGTTTGCAAGGCCAAGGAAAGACCGTATATGCTCAACATTTTTGGGGCATGGCCATTCCACAACGGCTTGGACCTTTCATGGATCGACACGAATGACGTCCTCACCGACGATGTGTCCAAGGTATTCGAGCTCCTCTTGTCCAAACTTGCACTTGCTCACTTTTGCATAGAACTTCTGTTCCCGTAGGTTTGCGAGAACTTTGCGCAAATGTTTTTTGTGCTCTTCCATTGATTTGGAGAGAACCGGAATGTCATCTAGGTAAACCAAGGCAGACTGTCCGAGTTGCTTGGCAAACGTTCGGTTCATTTCTCCTTGAAAGGTTACTGGGGCATTTGTAAGCCCGAAGCATGACACTCGGAACTGATAGTGTCCCATGTGCATTCGAAATGCGGTTTTGGGCACATCATCTTTCGTGATGCGGATTTGATGGTACCCTTGGGACAAATCCAAGGACGAAAATAATTTTGCGCCTTGGAGTTGGTCAAAAAGGTCCTCAATCCACGATAAGGGAAATCGATTTTTCACCGTCGGCTTGTTCAACGCCCGGTAATCCACGCACATGCATAAACCACCGTCTTTTTTGTTCACAAAAAGGATCGGTGCACCGTACGGTGAGCTATTGGGCTCGATCCACCCTTTTGCAAGGTACTCTTTGATTTGGCATTTGGCCTCTCACCTTTCTACTGGGCTAAGGCGATACATGGGTCTGAATGGAGGAGTCGCATCCGGTTGCAGCGGAATCGTGTGGCCCATGTGCCTTTCTGGTGGAAGCCAAGCCGGTGGGTCTTGGAATATGTCCGAGAACTCTGCCAATAGAGTCCTGAACTCTTGTGGCGTGTCTTCCTTCACGTCGTCCTCCACTTTCTGCAGCTGAGCCAAGAAGTATTGACAACCTTGTCAAAGACCTTTCTTGACCTGCATCGCAAACAAGCTGGCATGGACTTTGAGTTGGGTCAGTGATGATTCCATACTCGGAATCAACATAAAGTGGTGTTGTCCTTTTCGGAGGATCAAACGCTTTGATTCAAAGCACATTGGGGCCTTGTTGACACGGAGCCAAGGATCGCCTAGCACCATGTCAAACGGGTCAAGAAGGTTGAGTACCTTCAACGTGATACTCGGTGTGTACCCTTGAATGCAGATTTTCTATACAAGTACCGATCACGGGTACCATACGGTTGTCACCGACAACAACTACGCCATTCAATGGCTTGTACTTCAGGCCAACCTGTCGGGTAAACCCAAGGCTAACAAAAGAGACATCTCCTCCAGTGTCAGCAAGTACGTTTGCGGCAACACCAGCTAGGTGTCCTTTGAACTGCATCGTCATGTTGCCTCCACTCTTGCTAGTGAACAGACTCGAGGACGGCAAGCCGAGTTTGTGATAAACACGGAATCTGTACGAAGGCAGTTTCAACTCCCATGATTCACCTAGTAGAGTCCACATCTTGTGGGCATATGTGAATTTGAGTAGCACCTTCCTGTCTTTAAAATTGACTAGGTCGAAATCGTCGACTAAAGGTACTGCAAACGTGATTGAACTCATTGCTTTCATGGCGTTTTCTTCAATCACTATGTCACACAAATCTTGCACAGTGGTCGGTGTCGCCACCACTAAGCATGTACGCTCATGCATCTCGTCCGGAGATGCAAGGTTTAGTGGGCAATGTCAGTCAGCAAGTGTAGAATGTGGTTCAACAAGAGGAGAGAAGACAACAGAGAAACTTGAACTCGTCAAAAACTCAAATTGTTTAACATCCTCATATGAAAACATGAACCCACACACGTGATCCAGTTTTAACCCTGAGTGGTCCCCACTGACGTCACTCCGGGGTGGGGAAAACCCGCCCCACAGTCCTGTCCATTACCACGGCCGGGCCCATTGCCGCGACCGCGACCCTGTCCACGGCCCTGTTTGCGGCCTCCTGCTGCACCATCCCCATGAGGTGCTATTGCTACAGCTAACGCCGCGGCCTCTTGTCCACCCCCAGCAGCCTGAGGGCACTGAGACCTAAAGTGGCCCGGATGCATGCCGTTGTGGCAGAGCCCTTCGCGGAAGGATGTGTTGCGACGCTCACGCGCCGCCTGTAGCTCGTCATTCTCGCGGCTGTGCTTCTTGTTGGGGCCCTTGTATCTACTAGCCTTCTTCACTGGAGGGTTTGCAAGCTGCTTGCCCTTGGCCCCGCCTCGCTGTCTAGTTGACCCACCGACCCTTGCAGCGTCCATGCGCATGTCGCGACCTTGCTGTGCACGCGCGTTCGGCCGTGCATCAAAGTAGTGCGTCGTGTTCGCCGAATACACTTCGCTCATGTAGTCGCGCAACGCCCTCCAGCTTGTCCAAGCTTGGCCACTGGCTGTCGTGGTGGTCTTTTCCTTCAGCTTCTCACTGGTGAGACCATCATGCAAGTACTCTAGCAGCATGCACTCCGGGTACATGAAAGTCTGAGTCCCATCGCCCTCGGTGAAGCTTTCGGCCTCCTCCACGAGTGTGGCGATCTCGCTCAAGTAGGATTCGAGCGAGCTGCCCAGCTGCCTGAAGTCCTTGATCTTTTGGAAAGCGTGTTGCGCCTCCTCACGTTGGGTACACTTCTTGCGCATGATCGCGCAGAAGGCCTCCCGCGGCATGGGCTGCCACTCGAGGTGCGGCTGCTGCGCAATCCACTCCTTGACCACATACTTGAGGAGTTTGTCTTCAAGCCACGTCGTGGCAAGGTCGCCCCATTAGCTGAGTGGAGCCTTGTGCACATGTAGAACGTACTCCATGGGGTTCAGCCAGTTGGTCAGCTTCACGCCCTTCCGGAAGATCTCCACACTGTGGAGGGAGGACGTGTTCATGGACGACCCCGAAGTCGTCCAGGTTGGCAAGTCATCGCTACCACTGGCAGTGGCATCTGCAGCCGCGGCACACTGTGCTTGCTATTGCATCCGCACTTGAGCCACGCTCTGCAATGTCTTGTCAAGGTCGTTGCATCGGCGGCTTGCCTCATGGACGGCCAGGCACTACAGCTCGCAATCACGGTCAAGGTCCGTGATGCTCTGCCTGACGTGGGCTAGCAGGTTGGCAAATGCGAACTTGAGCTCTGATGTCGTCAGAGCATTGGCAATAGCCTCAAGGGCCTCGTGTTTTTCGTGCACCCTTACCCACTGCAAGAGGGTACGGTTCGCGTACACACCTCCAAGGAGTTCCACCTTTCGGAGGAGATTGTCGTCGGCGACAACGCTCGAGTGGGCGCTGCCTTGTCCCATTGCGGCCGCATCGTAGGAAGGGGGGTCCGCCCCCATTCCTCCGAGGGGTGCCGTATCTCCACCGTCGGTGGCGATCCTGAGTCGGTCTGCCGCCTCAGTAGCGAACTCCGCAAGCCTACGATGGTCATCGTGAATTGCCTTCGCGGTGTTGTCGTCCGGCTCGTTCTCGCTGGAGCGTCCGGTGTGACCGCTTTGAGCGCCCTTGCTGCTCTCGGCAGTCTCGCTGCCATCGGCAACTCCAGAGGACGTGGCAGGCATCTTATCCTTCTCGATCAATCAGCTCGAGTTGGCCGCACGTCAATGACGATGGCCGCGATCCTCATCGCCTTCGCCATCGTCTGCGTTGTGCTCTTCGTTGGGGTCCCCTTCTAGGAGATCCTCCTCCATTGGGTCGTCCGTCGCGTGGGGATCGCCCACGTGTGTGTCGATGTGCTCATCAAGCACTTTTTTGGCATCCGTACTCTTCCCCATGTCGCCGAGGTTGGCGTCGGTTGCTTTAGGCGGTGCAATGACCTAAGGCGGTACGGTTGCCTTAGGCGGCACGGTTGCCTTAGGTGGTACGGTTGCCTTTGGATTGGCAACCGTGCTCCCGGCGGCGGCTCCCAAGATTTGGAGTCCGCCAAGAGCTCGTGGTGAGGCCGTCACCACCTTGCCCTTGTTTGTCTTGGACGGTCCGGCACTTGCCATCTCGTCATTCGTGCAACTAGCACGTGAAGGTTGTTGTGAGGATCACCCCACAACGAGGAGGAATCGCCTCCTAAGACGTTGCTCTCACGACCGGTGAGGCAATTAGAAGTTGATTTTTAATTTTCGTAGGCCGCCACGTTGGCACAAGGTTGTGGGTTTAGAAACTTGTCCTCCTAAGCCGTGACTCACGGCACTTGGTAGCAACTAGGATCTAGGAAAACAGAAGATAACAATACAAGAGAGTAACAAGAAGTGTGAGTACTGCTCACAAAACTAAGACGAAGGGCAAGAAAATAAGCAAGTACAAGGTCAAGAATGAAAACTCCTTCGTCTCTTCTTGCGTCTTCTTGGCACGTCTCGCGCCCCTTGGCGGCATCCTCTTTGAACCGGCGGCGTTGGAGGAGCCGCCAAAAGTCCTCAAGGTGTCGTCCTCCCTCTTTTTAGGGCTTCTTCAAGCTTTGAAAGCCCTTGGCCTTGGAAAGAAACGTTGTCCCAATTTTTGGTTGAAGGAGGGAAGGAGGGAACCTTCAAGAGAGGGATAAACTTGGTGGTCTGGGGGTGGGCACTCCCTACCCCATCCCACAAAATTCCCTTAGGTCCCCTGAAGGTGAAGAGAGCCTGTGGAGAAGAAGCCCCAAAAAAAATATAGCTCTTCTCTAACTTCCTCACGCATTTTATGGCGCTTCAAACGATGAAGCGTAGATGGCGTAGTCCGTTCTGGCGTTTCTGCTGCTTCTTGCAGCTGCTGGCGGCATTTTATCTATGTCGTAGCCGCCGTTTCTGTCAAACTCTTGGTCGCGAGGGTCGTCTGGCTCCAAGAATCACTGTAACGGGCTAGGTCTCCAGCTCCTACTCTGAAGTCATCGTCAGAGTTCGCAAAATACCGTTCTCAGTCCGTGTTAGGGGTTTACCCCCTTCGCAAGACTGAAGGGCAATCATCATCAACGACCCAGAGCAGGGAGAGTCGAATATTTCGAGTCTCCGGAGGCCCATTTCCATTTTTAACCAAAACCCTGGTTTTGAGACCCAAACCGGGGGTTTTAGATTCGAGCTCGTGTGTTTGCACGAGTTATTTTGTTTGTTCTATGTCAAAGTTCATCGTGAACGGACTTCAATTTACGATTTTCCGTTTTGGCGTGAAATCTTTGCATGCAAGGCACGCTGGCGATTTCGCGCCAACTCTCTCGACCTCACCCTCGCTCCCCCTAGCCCTCGTCCTCGCTTGCTTGTTTTGCAAGAAGGGCGAGGGGGGGCAAGGGCACGAGGCCACAAGGCCTCGCTCTCGAGGCCCTCGTGGCCTCTCAGCCACCGATCGGGCTGAGGCCACGATCGGCGGCTGGCCGGCCAGTCGCTTGGCCGGCCGTCGGCTGTCCAGTCGGCCGGCAGCGAGCTGGCCGGCAGCCAGCAAAGTGCTGGCCGCTGGCCAGCACTTTGCGCAACCACCCCTCGCTTGAGCAAGGAGGGAGGGCCGAACCGGCCCTCCCGCTACACATTTCCTTCCTCCATTTTCAACTTGCTGCAGGGTCAAGCCCGCATGGCCAACCAGATGGCCGTGGCGTCAGAGAAGAGGGAGGACAAGCCAGCCGAGGAGGCAGAGAGGCCCTCGCGTGGCATGTCCAAGGCCAAGTGGTTTGAGGAGAAGAAGAAGAAGATGGGAAAGGTGTTGGAGGCCAATGGGCTGGACATGAGCACTGCGTACATGCTGGACACGTAGGAGGCTGCGGAAGAGAAGTACAAGAAGGCAGAGAAGAAGGAGGCCGCATTTGGCTGGGATGGGTAGTCTCTCCGGGAGGAAGAGGGGGGAAGGCCTAGCTTTGTGGTCGTTTTGTGGCCTGATAAGTGGTCAGTTTCTGGGTAGTACAAGAGTGTGCGGGTTCCATTTGCTTTGTTGCACGGCTGCTTTGTGTGGCTGGTTGCCTACCACGTTGGAAAGTAGTAATTCATGGATGGTATTGTTTTTGCTTTCCCCACACTCATTTTTGTTCCACATGTTGCAGCTTGGGACTTGCAAGCACTTGCTTGAATGTTTGTTCTGAGAGTCTTGCATGATTTCATGGTCGCGATGTATGTTGTCGAGTGGTAATTGATGTCTCCTCTTTCTTTTCTGCATACCCTGTAGATTGGGAGGAGGGCGAGGGGAGCTGGGGGGGGGAGGGAGGGAGAGAAAGGGAGAGAGAGGGAGGGAGAGCGAGGGAGAGAGAGCGAGGGAGAGAGAGCGAGGGAGAGAGAGCGAGGGAGAGAGAGCGAGGGAGAGAGAGCGAGGGAGAGAGAGCGAGGGAGAGAGAGCGAGGGAGAGAGAGCGAGGGAGAGAGAGCGAGGGAGAGAGAGCGAGGGAGAGAGAGCGAGGGAGAGAGAGCGAGGGAGAGAGAGCGAGGGAGAGAGAGCGAGGGAGAGAGAGCGAGGGAGAGAGAGCGAGGGAGAGAGAGCGAGGGAGAGAGAGCGAGGGAGAGAGAGCGAGGGAGAGAGAGCGAGGGAGAGAGAGCGAGGGAGAGAGAGCGAGGGAGAGAGAGCGAGGGAGAGAGAGCGAGGGAGAGAGAGCGAGGGAGAGAGAGCGAGGGAGAGAGAGCGAGGGAGAGAGAGCGAGGGAGAGAGAGCGAGGGAGAGAGAGCGAGGGAGAGAGAGCGAGGGAGAGAGAGCGAGGGAGAGAGAGCAAGAGAGAGAGAGAGAGAGGGGGGGGGGGAGGATTTCTGCCATGAATGTGTGCGACAAGTTGTTGTAGCCGTGGGAGAGGCTACTTTGAAGCAGTTTGAGAAAGCTTCTTGTTGTTTTATCCCTTTGTGTTTCATGCCATATATCAGGCCTGCTAATGTATTCTGTGACTTTTTGCAGTGTTTAACCAGCAGCCGCTGTACAAGGCGTACAAGAAGCGCACCGCCAATATCCCCACGACTATGGACGAGTACAACTAGATGAAGGAGAAGGACCCTGACTTCTACCACAACGGCGCATGCCTGGAGTACGGCAAGGTCAGTGGCGTCCATCTACGTTTGATGTGGTGCTCCTTTTGCCTTTTGGGTGCCTGCATCAGAAAGCTTTTACTGTGGTATTGTTGAGCATCTCGATCTGCATGCATGCAGGGATGGTGTGCATTTTAGTCGGAGTTTTTTTTGGGATCCAGCAGTCTTGTGGAGTTGGAGTACATCTGCAACTTGAGTTTTGGGGAGGAAGGCCTCCCTGGGGATGTGATTCCCTCCCTGTGGTGTTTGCCTGTGGATGAACGCTTCCCAATGTCGTGTCTTTTGAACTGGATCATACCTTTGTTTTCCTCTGTCCTGCATCAATGCCACAGAACCCTGACTGCCCTTTCCCACTCATTCCCACTTACTCACTCACTCCCACTTACTCACTCCCACTTACTCACTCACTCCCACTTACTCACTCCCACTTACTCACTCACTCCCACTTACTCACTCCCACTTACTCACTCACTCCCTCTCACTCCACCTCACTACCATTAACTCCTCAATCCCACTCAATCCTGCTCCCTCCACCCCCACGCCCACCCACTTTTACTCACTCCCAGTCACTCTCACTCACTAATGATTCTCTTTTGGGGAAAAACTGCTCTGTGTCTCACGGCCGTGATTCCCGCAGACGCCTGACATCCCAGATGAGAACATCGACCGCATGCTGGTAGAGCTCAACGACCGTGGCAAGAAACGCAAGGAGTTCAGCCACCGACACCGGTTCCACGATGAGAAGGACACTGACAGCATGAACGACCGCAACGAGCACTTCGACCGCAAGATCAAGCGCGCGTTTGGGAAGTACACGGCGGAGATCCACAACAACTTGGAGCACGGCACTGCACTGCCTGACTAGGTGCACGTTGCGCGCTGCAATGTGCGAGGTCGGAGGCGAGAGCTGGGGGTCGAGGAGCATGGCAGGGTGAGCTTGACGAGCAAGGCGCTTGTGCATGCAGGTTGTCTCCTTGTGCAGAGGAGCCGAAGTGGGGGTTTTGTGAGACAGAGCAGATCAGCGCACGTCTTATTGGATTCAAAGAGGGTGTTCAACTCGACAGCATAGTAGGCGGTGTTTCTGTTGCGGCTCAAGGTACGGCAGGCCTTCGGAAGGAGGGAGAGGAATTCAAAGGACGAGATGGAGGTGAGACAAGAGGGCAGAGAGAGAGAGAGAGAGAGAGAGAGAGAGAGAGAGAGAGAGAGAGAGAGAGAGAGAGAGAGAGACAAGGAGAGGGAGAAGAGGGAAGGGGAGGGAGGTCCGGGGGGAGAGGTGTCCTGAACTCTGCGAAGTGCCTTGGAGCAGTCATGCACACTCTGCAGCTGATGGCTCTCTGCCCCTGCTTTGTGTGACCATGGCACAGAGTACCCCTGTGAAGCTAGGCGCGTTTTCTGTCAGAGATGGGTCACCAATCAGCCTGTGAAATCAAAGTAACCTTAACGGAAACCGAAACGGGTATGCACAGGCCCACCAGCCTGCGAGGACACCACCGTGCTGTGAGGACAGAGGTGGGTAGGACTGGATGAGGAGGTGCTCCCAGTCTTGCAAGAGGAGGTGGCCAGCTGTCATGCGCATGGAGTGTCTTTTGGTTGCCAGCTGTCTGTTGTGAGGGTGCGCAGTGCCAGAGGGACTGCTGCTGAGGTCGATCATGCAGCAGTGTTTGTGGCGGTGGCGGTGTGGCAGTGTTGGTGGATGAGGGCTTATGTGTGGATCGTTGGGCAACAGTGTGTCACAGGTGGCTTGCCCAAGGTGTCAGGTGGTGGTGGAGACGGACGGCGGTGGTGTTGGGGGCGGAACCATGGTGGTCAAGACGGGACCTGTGGTTGGCTGGTGTTGGAAGCAGCAGTGTGGTTGTCACGAAGTAGAAGGAGACTTGTGTATGGACATCTGTGCGGGAGGAAGAAGGGGAAGGAGATGTCAGACGATGGCAAGGGTAGCTCGCCACTGGATGGAGGACAGCAGTGGCGGCCCTGTTTCCATGGATGCGGGGCAAGCAAGCGAGGGTATTGGAGGAATTTCTCTGCTGCTGACGTTGGTTGCCATTGAAGACCTCAGACTTGGGTTCAGGTCATGCAATCTGTGTGTCTTCTGCCTCTCTTGGCACTGAGTGAGGAGGAGCAGGGGACTGGGGTGGGGGCTCCCTCCCTCTTCCCCCCTAAGGCGCTTGGTCGTAGTAATTTCTCGGACTGAATCCGAAGTGAAGCTGGTGAAAATCTCCAGGAAGGTTCCACTGGCGGCTCATGGATCTTGCAGGGGATCTAGTACTGCTTGCCGCCGTCCTCCTAGCCTCAGGGCATCCAAGAACACCTTGCTGACCAGATGCTCCCAATGCTCGTGGACCAGGGCACTGGTTCACCGCCCATCAGGCAGGCTTCATCCGAGGACCAGGCAGGGCTTTGAGGCCATCGGTGGGCCTCTGACAAACAAGACACTACAGGATAGCTGATGCTGAAGGGCTTTTGTGATCCGCCCATGCCCGGTAAGCCTCAGTGAATACCAGCTCTTTAACTTGTGGGAACTCTGGATGGTGTGTTGTATTGGTCTTTAACTTTGGGATGATTGGTTGTGTGTAGTTGAAGTGACAAATCTTGTCGCTCTTGGGCTGGTGCTTGTAGAGGGAAAGGCTAGGGGGGAGGGAAGATGAGGGATTGTTGAAGAAGGGTTTGGGAAATTTGGAGGGGACGTATCTTGCAGAAGTGAGGGCTTGATGAGGCTGGACAGTGGACAAAATCAGGGTGGAGGGAATTGCGGGGGGACTCCCATTCAGAATGTGCTCTTTGGAATGTGGCCATTTTTCCTCTACCTTTTTCGCATGGATTCCAATGTCTCTTCGTTTTTGCAGCTGTTTCTGTGCGTGCCATGTCATGCACTCTTTTGCTTTGTAGGCAGAAGGAGTTCTTATTCGGAATGTAGTATCTCCACTATGTGCGTTCATTCTACAAGGATTGTTGCCCTAGGCCGAGCGCTGGCCTGCAAAGTCACCAGGCAGCGTGGTATTCCGTAGAGAAAAGGTGTGCGCGCTGCTACCCCGCTCTTTCCGTCTCCTGACGGTTGGGTGAGCAGCACCGCGTTTTGCGGCGTACCATTCACGGTATGATGGGCACACAGGAAGGAGGGCGGCAGCAACACACGTGGGCAGCATGGGCACGGATGGCAGCCGATGTCTGCCATTTGTTGTGTGCTGCCGTTTTCGTGCGCTGTTGTTATCCTCTGGGGCTTCTGCTGGCCGCAGCCGCAAGGCTGCCGCGAACCATCAGCAGCATTGCGAGGCTTTTGCCCTACATGCCAAAAATTGCCGCCTTCTTTTTGAGGGTTTTTTTTTGGCGTTTGAGGGATTGTGAGGGGTCATTGGGCATCTGGTGGCTGTGTACTGCTGGTCTTCAGCGCCCTTTGCTCAAAGTGAGGGGCACTGTGTTGGTTTATGTGTAAGTCTCGACGTGGTGACCTCTGGCCTTGCTGCACACCCACCACACCTGTGCAGGTGATTAACCAGAGAAGAGACTGCACTTCAAGCTGGACCGTCGGCGTATTCTTTCGCCTTGCAAGCTGCTGACACTGATCTTGATGTGCCTGTTTAGCATGGACATATTTGGGTCTTCGACTCAAGCTAGTTTTGTCTAGTGTTTAGGACAGTTACCCGGGTTGTTCCTGTGGACCCTAGGCAATAACCCAAGAGCAGGTGGTGGTTCGAGCCAGGAGCTCGACCGGGAGCGAGCGAAAGCGAGCTCAGTGATCGCTCGCTCGCTCCCGACGAGCACCACTGCGGTGGCCCGTGACTGCTGTCCTAACTCTCTCTTGCTTCATTCTTTACACACTTGTTTGCTCTCTTGCAAAACTCTTCCGCGTAAGCTCTCCATGACCTAACCTGCACCTTGCATCTTCTGCCTTGCAAGCCATCATAGCAGTCAGGTCCTACTTCTTACTGGTATCAGAGCAGCCTACGTGGAAGACGGCGGCAAATCGACCTGCCACCAACGTATTCTGGGCCAAACCCGCGACTGCCACTCTTGGCGTCGCATGTCCACCCCGCCGTCACGAACTGCGCAACGCCTTCGTCCCTCCACAGTACTAGCGAGAGGCATCAGCCCTCAGCCGTCACCTCTACGGAGATTGCCAACCCCGCTACCATCTCGGTGCACGTCAATTGGCAACCGTATCTCCCAGCGGACGGCCTCTGCACGTAAGGCAGCTCAGGAGTGCATGAGCAGAGCAACAACAGAGGTGACACTACAGCAGCGCAGCTATAGCTACTAGCACAACAGCAGCTAACTGCTATAGCATCAGCAACAGCGGACCGCCAGCTCATTTGCAGCAGCAGCGGGTGACGGCACTCTGTCGTCAGGGCTCTTTTGGTCTTCCCCTCCCCTTGCTGGTTGGACTCCCTTCTATTCCTGGGTTGGGTGGGGTTGGATCAGGTACCCACAGGTGTTCCCACGGCCTTCCCAGATTTCCCACGTCCACTGGGGCAAGGGAAACGCTGCCGAAAATCTTTGGCAGCGTGGGAGGTCTATCGACGTCTCCTAGGCTGAGGAGCAGCATGTGCAGCAGCTGCAACGTGAACAACGGCTCAACAGTAGCAGCTCAGCAGCAGCTCAGCAGCAGCAGCCCCGTAGCAGCTCAGCAGCAGCAGCCCCGTAGCAGCTCAGCAGCAACAGCTCTAGCTCAGCAGCTCAACAGCAGCAGCTCTAGCTCAACAGCTCAGCAGCAGCAACTCAGCAACAGCTCTAGCTTAGCAGCTGAGCAGCAACAGCTCACCAGCAACAGCTGAGCAGCAGCTCCGCAGCAACAACTCTAGCTCAGCAGCTCAGCAGTAGCAACCCAACAACAGCTCATCAGCAACAGCTCAGCAGTAGCTCAGCAGCAGCAGCTCAGTAGCAGCTCAGCAGCAACTCAGCAGCAGCTCAACAGCAGCTCTAGCTTAGCAGCTCAGCAGCAGCAGCTCAGCAGCAGCAGGTCAGTAGTAGCTTAGCAGCAGCAACTCTAGCTCAGCAGCTCGTCACGCCATTTCCACGGCTCCACCATCGCCCTTTCACCGTCGTCTTGGTCGTCCAACGCCAGCCCACATGGCAGCGCCACATTGGTGGCACATTCCGGCACAATGGCGTCCCACGACACTTCCGGCTCGCTGCCGCCTAGTCACTACTACGAGGAACATGCACCACGCAGCCACTCGCGCTCGCGCTCTCGCTCGCGTCGTGGTGGGGTGGATCACACCGTCGCCGGCTCTCCACCTTCTCAACCCGAGGGAATGCCGTACCACTCTTTGGTAAGCGTCTCCCCCCCGGCTTCCCCCGCTGCTGAGCCCGTCTCCTTCTTTCAGCTTTACGTAGCGTTTGTGGAGGATGCAACTGTCCTCTCATCCTCGCTTATGCACGCACACGATGTCGTGATCGACGCCGCAGCCGGGGCCACTACTACTTTTGCAGCAGCAGCAAGGGTCGCTCGTGCTCCGGCCACCACATCTGTTGGTAGGGCCACTGAAGCCTACATTGAGGCAGCAGTGGTCGCTGGTCCTATTGCTGTAGCAGCGGCAGACATAGGCACGCAGATTGTAGCAGCCGTAATATCCATTGCATCAGCTACAGCATCAGGAACATCTGCCATCGCCATTGCCGCGTCCTCGATCCGCATCTCAACTACGGCTGCCGTGGCATCTCCAGCCTCGTCTTCGTCGGCCATCTCCAGCATTGCCACCACTCTTGTCTCCGCAGTCGCAGTCGTCACCACACTCAGTGCTGCTTGTGTTGCGGGTCTTCTCGCCCTTGTCGTTTCTGCTGTTGCAACCGTGTCCATCTTGGCTGCAGCTTTCACCACTGTTGTACCTCCGCTCCTCTCCCGTCTTCGCAGTGTTCCACCGTCCGCAGCCTCGTGAGCTGCCTCTCTGGTTGCCCCTCTTGCTGCCTGTCTGGTGTCTCTTCTCCCTCTACGGTGGTTTGTTGTGTCTGACCTGGGGTGGGTTGTCCTGCAGCACCTACTCTAAGTGCAGAAGACAAACCCATTTTTCCACGCCCACTGGGGCGGGGGAAACTCTGCCAAAATTTGTCCGGCAGAGTCCCACAGTCGTCACCATGCCTGGTGATGACGAGTCTGTCATTGCCGATCTGCAGCGTTAGCTGAACCTCGGTCGCAAGGCTCAGCGCGAGGCAGAAGATCGCCTCAAGGTCACAAATGACAATCGCATCGCCTTTGCTGATGAAGTCGCTACCATCATTCTTCAACGTCTTCCTGCTGCATCCCTCTCCCTTGCTGGCTCCCCTGCTGGTGCCTCCTCTTCTCAGTCCGCTCAAAGCACCGCTGCCATCCCACCTACAAACAACACCCCTACTGCCGCCTCTGCCGCTCCACCACGTCAGCATGACTTTTTCTCCCAACCTCCTGTCTTGGCTGCCGGTCTTGCCTTCTCCTCCTGGGAAACGCGCTTCAGTGCCTGGGCCCAGGGAGAACGCTTGTGGGAATACTATTTTCTCGCGGTCGCACCCTTTACGCCTGTCGCTGATGAGTCCGCCCGTGCAATCCGTGCCCTCATCGCTGTTACGCCCGAAACGCTTGTCGATGATGTTGGCACATACAATGCTGACCCTGCAGCTCAGCGGCTTGCTGACCCCGTTGGTGCATACACGATGCTCTGCCGCCACACCACCATCACCGGCCATGCTGCTCAGAGCGCACTCACCATGCAGTTCAACACGCTTCTTATGCGTGTGGACGAATCGGCGGATGCGTACTGGGCACGCGGGCTTAAACTGCCTCGTGAGCTTGGTGATGCTGCCCTAGGGCAGCTTCGAACAGTGCTGACCATGGTCAATGGGTTGATTCCCGAGCTATCTGATCTCCTTCGCGATGTCACCCCAGATGAGTTGCAGCATCTTGCGTCTCAGCCTGTGCCTCCAAAGTCCCCACCTGGTGTCGGCGCCCTCTGGGACTTCACCGTTGAGCGCCTGGCTGCCTGGTGGACAAGTCTACAGAACAAGCGTTTGCATCGCTCCGCCGTCGCGGGAGTCGCAGCCATCACTACAGCCTTCTTATCCTCCTCCTCCTCCTCTTCCTCCAGTGCCGCCTCTGTCCCCACGTCCGCCTCCACGGCTACAGCCCTTGCCTCTCGGGGCCGTGGACGCGGCCGGGGAAAGGGTCGCGGCAAGGGGAAGCTAGCTGACGCCGTCTCCTCTCGTGTTCCCGGCGAGGTGGTCTGTTGGAACTGCGGGTCTTCCGAGCACTCTACTCGGAAGTGCCCAGAACCGCCTGACAACCTTTGCCTGGCACGGGCCATGCGTGTCCACTGGGCGAGCTCCAGCAGCTCCGCCTCCTCTTCCACGGCCAGATCCAGCTCAAGCTCCATCTCCAGTACGTCGTCCCGGTCGGCGAGTTCCTCCCCTGCTCAGGCGTACTCCACTGCAGGCGTCCTCTCTACACCTCTGCCGGCCCCATATCACTGGGGTTGGCCGCCGCCGTACGGCGTGCCCACCTACACCGGACTGCCCTCTTCCGCCTACTTCGCTCCTACGTGGCTTCCTTCTCCCTCCGGGTCACTTGCTCCGTCGTCAGCGCCGTCCGTCGACGGCGAGCGCCAGCTGGAGCAGTCCCTTTTGCAATGTCTCCACCTTCGCGATCAGGGAGGTGAGAGTGACTGCTTTGGCCAGAGGTCCCTCCTGTCAGACTGACTCTGTTCTTCGGAGGGACCCCCCCAGTCACGTTCTTGCGTCTCCGTTTGCGTCTGTTCCGTGGATAGAGACTTGGCAGTCCTTCGTTCTTCCGCGCCGTCTCACCGCATGTGACTCGTCCTCCCCCCCTGTTGGTACTGGGTCCACATGTGGTGTCCTTCCCCGTGCTTGCGTCGCAAATGTCTTCTGGGTCCTTGACTCGGGAGCCACCCACCACATGACCTCTGATCGCGCCTGTTTTGTCTCGTTGGGTCCTGTTGGTCCCGTTCGGTTTGTGCGCACTGGGTCCGGCCAGTTGCTCCCCGTTCAGGGTGTGGGTTTTTTCCGCTTCGTTGGACCCAGTGGTGTGCTGATCTTGCCCGACGTACTGTACGTGCCCTCCTTGGAGCTCAATCTGCTGTCGGTGACCTCCTTAGATGATCAAGGCATGGACTTCTCCGCCAGTCAGGATGTGGGTACTGTTCGTCTCCGTCCAACTGGCTGTGTTGTCCGAGAGGGTGTCAAGTGTCACAAGCTTTACCGTGTGCCCTTGGTTGTCCCCTCTACCTCCTCTGTTGGCTCCTCTCTTGCCCATGTTGCTCCATCTCTCTCCCCTAACTATGTTCAACTCTTGCATCGTCGCCTTTGCCATGTGCACACTGATGCCATCACCAGCATGCTTTGCCTTCAGCCCGCTCTTGGTCTCTCTCTGTCCACTTTCCCGCCGCCGTGCCCCTCTGACTATCTAGACTGTGCTCAGGGCAAGATGCATCGCTCACCCTTTGCCTCCTCTGAGTCCCAGTCGTCTCACCCCCTTGATCTGGTCCACGCTGACGTCATGGGTCCCCTTCCCAATGACTTCCGTGGGGGTGCTCGACGGTATGTTGTGTGCTTGACGGATGATTTCTCTCGTTTTCGTTGGATTTTTGCCCTTCGTCAGAAAAGCGATGTGTGTCCGGTTCTTGAGTCATGGCTTCTCCACGCTGAACGGTCGTGTCAGCAGTCCTTATTTGTCTTTCGTAGTGACCGTGGTGGTGAATTCCTCGGTCCCACCGCCCGCTTCCTCGAGTCCAAGGGTGTGTGTCTGGAGACCTCCGCTCCCTTCACACCCCAACAAAATGAGGTCTCTGAACGTTGGAATCGGACTCTTGCCGATGGTGCTCGCACTCTCTTATCTGAGTCTGGTCTTCCCCCCCTCTTTGCCTTCGAAGCAATGACTTACATGACTTGGGTCTGGAACCGTGTTCCCCACGGTCCCCTTCCTCGCATGGTCACCCCTTCTGAGCGTTGGTACGGTACTCGTGCCGACCTCCGTCTCGCTCGTGTCAGGGGTAGCATTGCATCCGTCTGGCTCCCAGAGGACCTTCGCGAGGGCAAACTCTCCCCGCGCGGCCGCCTGTGTCCCTTTCTGGGCGTTTCTGTGCAGTCCAAGGCTTGGCACTTCTGGGATCCAAAGCGCCAACGGGTTGTCGAGTCACGCGACGCTTTGTTCTTCGAGTCACTCTTTCTTCGTGATCTACGTTGTCCTTCTCCCCCTGACCTCCTGTTCCCGCTCTCTCGGTGGCAGGAGGAGGTCGGTCCTGTGGTCTCTCCCGCTCCTGCAGTCCCTGCTACTGTTCCTCCTATGCATCCTGTCCCCTCGTCGCGTCCCCAGGCGTCCGACACAGTGCCTTTTCAGGCCTTGTCACCCAGTGCCCCGGTTTCCCCTACTCAGTCTCCTACCTCCTCTGAGTCTGTCTCCCCTGCGCACTCCTCTGCGACACCCTCTAGTCCTCTCCTGTCCGCTACCTCCAGTCCAGTTGCTCCTGCTGTAGACGCTCACGCTGCTGCACTTGGTCCTGCACCTGTCTCACCCTTTGTCGGTGGTGGCCGCCTCCGGGCTCTCCCCACCCGCTCTTCCAGTGTCTCGGCGTCTCACTCACGACCATTGCAGTCTCATCCTGAGCAATCGCCAGCAGTGCCGACCGGCATGGATGCCCTAGGCCTAGCCACAGGGGTTGTTCACCCCAGCTCTGTCCTTGAGTACACACTGCTCTTGACAGAGCATGAGCGCGCCCTTGAAGCCGCTGTGCTTGACAGCGTGGCAGACTGTCTTACAACCATTGTAGCGTCGCCCCCGTCCCCTGATCCGACCACAGTTCGGCAGGCACGGTCGGCGCCTGACTCACAGAAGTGGGAGGCAGCCATGCAAGATGAGCTGAGAGCCCTAGTCGATCATGCAGTATACGAGGTAGTCGATCTGCCTCTAGGGCGCAAGGCCATTGACGCCCGTTGGGTGTTTCGGCGAAAATACAAGCCCAACGGCGAGCTTGACATGTACAAGGCACGACTCACTGCGAAGGGATTCTCCCAAGTCCCAGGTGTAGACTTCGACGAAACGTTTGCTCCGGTCGGACGATACACCACTGCTCGAGCTCTCCTCGTTGCACACCACGATTGGGAGCTTGAGCAGATGGACGTCAACAATGCCTTCCTACACGGAAAGCTGGATGAGGAGATCTACATGGTACAGCCAGATGGCACTTACAGAGTATGGAGACTACGCAAGGCCCTCTACGGCCTTAAACAATCTCCTAGGTGTTGGAACCAGGAGATTATCTCCACCCTGGAGAAGGGTGGATACCGTCGGAGCACGGTAGATCCTGCGCTCTTTGCCACCCCGGTGTCGGCACCGTTTGCTTCCATCCTTGTGTATGTCGATGACTTGCTGATCGCGTCCCCAAGCCAAGAGACGGTTGCGTCTGTAAAGTCTTTGCTGCAGTCCGCATACAAGATGAAAGACCTTGGTTTGGCTTGTGTCTTCCTGGGCATGGAGATCGAGCATAACCGCGCTCGTCGCGTCCTCCACGTTCACCAGGCTGCTTATGTCAGGAGCCTGGGGGAGCGCTTCTCTCCCCTCCTTGCGTCTGTGCCGAGTGCGTCCACACCAATGACTCCCGCAGGACAGCGCTTGTTGAAGACACTGGATGTGTCAAAGCTGGGGGAGCCAGTCAATGTCACTGAGTATCTGCGAGTGATAGGCTCCCTGATGTACTTGGCTACCACTACGCGAGCTGACGTCGCCTTCACTGTCAATTTATGGCCCAGTTCTCTCGGTGCCCCAGGTCGCGTCACATGGAGGCCGATCTGCGTGTTGTCAGGTATGCGCTCTCCACGGCCCGAGTTGGGCTCTGCTATCGTGCACAGCCGTCCATGGTCGTGGATGGATACACTGACAACGACTGGGCACATGATGTGGATGCTCGCAGTCGCACGGGGTACATCTTCCTTGTTGGGGGGACAGCAATCTCGTGGAAACGTGGTAAGCAAGGCTGTGTTGTGCATAGCTCCAGTGAGGCAGAGTATGTTGCTCTTGGCGCAGGCACGTGTGAGAGTGTTTGGCTGTGTAGGCTGTTGCAACAGTTGCGCGTCCCCATTCGCTGCATCACTCTGCATTGTGACAATCAAAGCACAAAAGCGATTGCTGAGCACAACGGCATGCATCACACTTGCACCAAACATATCAATGTTGAGCATCATTTAGTGCGTGAGCATGTCGCTGCATGAGATGTCCAGATCGTGTGGGTTGACACCAGACAGCAGCGCGCTGACTTTCTCACAAAGGCACTGAGCAGTAACGTCTTCAAGGCAGCAGTGCATGCCGTCGGTCTGTCATGCGTTCATGATGCCCTGGGCTGAGTTGTTGTGTTGTGCATTCGTGTACAATCGTGTGGCACTCCTTGTGACGTTGCTGGTGTACATGTCCCAGTCAGTGTGCAATGCGGCTGTGGGTCATGGGGGAGTGTTGGTTTATGTGTAAGTCTCGACGTGGTGGCCTCTGGCCTTGCTGCACACCCACCACACCTGTGGAGGTGATTGACCAGAGAAGAGACTGCACTTCGGGCTGGACCGTCGGCGTATTCTTTCGCCTTGCAAGCTGCTGACACTGATCTTGATGTGCCTGTTTAGCATGGACATATTTGGGTCATCGACTCAAGCTAGCTTTGTCTAGTGTTTAGGACAGTTACCCGGATTGTTCCTGTGGGCCCTAGGCAATAACCCAAGAGCAGGTGGTGGTTCGAGCCACGAGCTCGACCGAGAGCGAGCAAAAGCAAGCTCACTGCTTGCTCGCTCGCTCCCGACGGGCACCACTGCGGTGGCCCGTGACTGCTGTGAGAAAGTGCGTAGAAGCTTCCTAGCAACATAGCTGCTAACCGGGCGTCAGTGCCTGGTCAGACAATGACGACAGTCACAGGTCGTACACGCAATGGCAAGGGTTTGGCTAGGAGACACAAGGCACAGTGTCAGAATGCTTCAATGTAGCATATGCAGAGAGAAATGACAACTGACAGGTCCAAGGCATAAACACCTGCCGCGGCGCACGGCGGGTGTCGCACGCGGCAGTCCAAGAGCTGTCCTAAAACCGGCCCAAAACCACTGTTTTGGCCGTAACTCTGCGCACACATGTAAGAATCCTACGCCGTCTAAACCTAGACGTGCATAATCAAAAGACGGACGGAGCGACTGGTCACATGCATGCATCCATTGACTGACAGTGAACATACAATGCAAAAACATGCAAATAGGCCTCATGGACAGTCCGCCAAAAGGCGCCTGCAAGACGTAGGAAGCACAGCAAAGAGTCCCGGTGGCATCTGGGGCTCTGGAACAGTGGTCGGTCAGCTCCAAGCGGGTAGTCCGCCGCCTTTCGTCATGCCGGTGTCACTAGGGCTGCCTGCCTCAGGGATCTGCACGAGTATGGACACGGCTTAGTGGTCACAGTAAACTGTACAGGAACGGCACAAATCGCAACACTTCCCCATGACCCGATGGTACACATGTCCATACGCGTGCAGCACTGGTACAACCACATAATGGGTGACACAGACAGATGAGACGCAAACGTACATCCCACACTCAACCACTATCACGCACGGGGCGAAGCCCAACAGAACAAATGGCCACCAAGAACTTTCCGCGGGCAAGTGCCTTCGTCAAGAAATCAGCACGCTGCAAGTCAATGCCAACCCACATGATGGAGATCACGCGTCGCTCCACCAGATCACGAACAAAGTGATGCTCAACCACAATGTGCTTTGTGTGAGCATGAAAAACACCAGAGTTCTCCGCAATGGCGAGAGCACTCTGGTTGTCACAACGCAGCACAATGGCGGGTACTGACTGTCCAAGCTCAAGAAACAAGCGCTGCAGCCAAACTGCCTCAACAGCCCCTACCCCCAAAGCCACATACTTTGCCTCCGATGAGCTACGTGCGATGCAGCCCTACTTCCTGCTTTGCCAAGACAAAGCGGTACCACCGAGCAGAAACACGTACCCAGTGCGACTGCACCCGTCAGGGCTCCAAGCCCAGTCGGTGTTCGTGTAGCCGTCAAGGACCACCGAACACTGCCGACGAAAGCAGAGTCCGAGATACGACGTGGATACCACGTACCATACCACTCGCACAGCCGCGTGAAGAGCTCTCGCATGTGGAGCCTGCGAGAACTGAGCGAGGAGGTTGACAGCGAACGCGATGTCGGGACGCGTGGTAGTGGCCAGGTACATCAGAGATCTGATAAGACGGAGGTACAAGGTCACGTCCACTATCTCCCCCAGCTGTGTAGGGTCATCCACCTTCAGGGCATCCTGCCCATCAGGTGTGAGTAGTGTGGAAGCAGTGGGCACTGCACCAAGGAGATCACTAAAGCGCTCCCCCACGACTCGTGCGTATCGGGCCTTATGCAACAACAGTGTCCGATGTCTGCGATCTCGCACAATCTCCATACCAAGAAACACTAATGCAGGACCGAGGTCCTTCATCCTGTAGGTGGTCTGCAAGATAGCCTTGGCCTCCTTCACGGCCTCCAGCGATGGAGACGCGATCAGAAGGTCATCAACATAGACCAGGATGGCGGTAAATCGCTCTGGTGTCGGTAGGATGAAGAGTGAGGGGTCTGCCTCGCTCAGTACGTATCCTGTGCGAGTCAAGGTGCCAGTGATCTCCCGGTTCCAACATCGTGGAGACTGCTTGAGGCCGTACAAGGACTTGCGCAAGCGCCAGACCTTGTCACCATCCTCAAAGCCTGGTGGTTGAGCCACGTAGATCTCCTCATCCAAAGAGCCATGGAGGAATGCGTTGTTCACATCCATCTGGTGTAGTTCCCAGTCATGCTGAGCCACTACACCGAACAGAGCTCGAGCTGAGGTCATGCGGCCCACAGGGGCAAAGGTGTCAGTGTAATCAACTCCCTCAATCTGAGAGAACCCCTTGACTACCAAGCGGGCCTTGTAGCGTTCCAGTGAGCCATCCGGCTTCACTTTCATGCGAAAGACCCACTTGACCTGAATCGCCTTCCTCCCAGGGGGAAGGTCGACCAGCTCGTAGACTGCGTGCTCTCGAATAGCGCGAAGCTCATCCTCGCAAGCAGCTCGCCAGGCATCAGCATCCTGCGATGAGAAAGCCTCCCTCAATGTGCCCGGGTCAGGCGCCATAGAGGGGGAACTCTGCGTGGCAAGTGCACACGCCTCAGTGTCTGGCCTGACGGCCACCAGATCAGCTGCTGCGTCACAGGCGATATGGAACTCGCGAGTGACCAGGTCGTGCCCTATGGGGCACGCTGGGTATACCTCTGAAAGCTCAGTTCAGACACTCAGGCCTAAGGCCTTTGTGCCTGGATCACCACTCGCGATGCTGCGAGAGGAAGGTCTGGGTCTGGAACCGGACGCTCGCTGAGCTCCAGAATCCAGTGGTCGAAGGTGACCACCGGGCTCACGGGAGTAACCGGAGGTCGAGGGGCGCACCTCAGGCTCAGGAACAGGTACGACCACAGGGACAGGTACGACCACAGCTGGTGAGGGCTGAGACGAGGCAGTCAAAGATGCCGTGCAAGGAGATGCGTGTGTGGGGGACATTGAGCTGGGTGTGACAGCGGGTAAGGCTGGCCTGGACACTGAGACAGGAGTGTCAGCCGACGTAGGGACAGGAGTGGGATGGGCTGGGTCAGACGCCGGAGCACGGGTGCCAGTGGACACAGGTGGTGATGTAGGAGGAGGCGTGAGAGCAGCGGTACGTGTGGGGTGTGAAACAGGCTGAACAGGCGGGATCTCTGGACCAACGACAATGATAGCCGGATCATCAAGTGCTGGAGATCGAGAGGGGACTCGAGCGGACACATCAGCCTGACGAGAAATGGTCGCTAGCGGAGAGGTCTCCCCCATCCGCCGAGGACCCTCACAGGAAGGGACATGAGCCGCAGAGAGGGCTCTGATCGAAGTCAAATCACGGTACGTGAGTGACTCAAAAAATAGCGCGTCACGGGACTCAATGACACGACGGCGAGTGGGGTCCCAAAAGCGCCAGGCCTTCGACCGCGGGGAGATGCCGATGAACGCACACAAGCGACCCCAAGGGGAGACCTTGGACCCCTGCTGGTCCTCGGTGTACCATACGGAGGCCAGGGATCCCCAGACGCGTGCGAGATGAAGATCAGCACGATGACCAAACCAGAGCTTGTACGGTGTAACATGATCCGGAAGCGGACCATGCGGGAGGCGGTTCCAGACCCAAGTCATGTAGGCGAAGCCCTCGAATGCGAAGGACTCCGGGAGACCGCACTCAGACCGCATGGCACGGACCGCATCCTCCATGGTGCGGTTCCAGCGCTCAGAGACACCGTTCTGCTGTGGGGTAGCAGGAGCGGAGACCTGGTGAAAAATGCCGTGCTCAGCAAAGAAGGAGTCCATCTCGCCGAGGAACTCGCCGTCGCAATCCGAACGAAAGGTATGTAGCGTGTGGCGAGACTGACGCTCAGCCATCACGAGCCAGAGCCGAACCGCAAGGGCGGCGTCGCTCTTCTGACGTAGATTGTAGACCCACCGCATCCGGGTGAAGTCATCAGTCAGTGTCAGAACATACCGGCCCCTCTCGGACAGCGACTCGACCGGGAGAGGACCGAGCAGGTCCGAGTGGACCAACTCGAGGGGCCTCAGCGCTTGGGAACGCGAATCAGGGTAAGTGCACCGGTGCATCTTTCCCTGAGCGCAAAAAAGGCAGTTGGTCTTGGGTGGCTTCTCGAAAGAAGCCACGTCAAGACCAAGAGCGGGCTGTGTCCGGATGAGCTTCGACACAGTGTCGGAGCCCACGTGACACAGACGTCGGTGAAGCAACCGCTGGTGTTCCAGGGATAGAACACCAGTGACAAAAACGCGACCAGAGGGGGAGGGAGAGCAAGGGGAGGAGGGCCAAGCAATGCGGTACAGATCATCTACGACTGAAGCACGCAGGAAAATGCTACGGGTGTCAAGAGCAGTCATAGTCGCTAAATCAGCGGTATGCTCAACGGAGAGACCCATCAGAGTGCAGGCACGCACAGACAGCAGACTGAGCTCAAGATCAGGCACAAACAGCACGTCAGAGAGATACAAGGGGGCAGACGGACCATCAAAGCATACAACCCCAACACCGTGAACCGGTAAGGACTGACCAGAGCCTGTACAAACAGAGCGGACAGTCGTGACAGGACCAAGTACCACAAAGTCACTACGACGACACGTCATGTGGTGGGTGGCACCGGAATCGATGATCCAAGTGCCACCGAAGTCACGACTGGTGGACGTCACTGTACAACGAACAATGGAACACTCGGCATCAGAGGGACGCTGAGCCGTCAGTGGGAACGAACGACGTACATCACGAAGGTGAGACTGATGAATCCAGTCAGTGCAGTCAGGCCCATCATCATCACATGCGGACTGTGCTCCCCCACACGTGTCATCACGAGTCACAAGGACGGACGAACAAGAAGTCTGTGACCCACTCGACGATGACAACACACTCGCACCTCCCTGAAAGCAAAGCGCTAGAAGATGACGAAGCTCGGCGATGGTGCGGTCACGTGGGTCTGGATCACTGCTGCTCGCCGGTGAGGATGCAGGAACAGCTGCAGTCGTGGTCGCCGCGCGTCTAGAGGAGTGTGCGGTCGACATGCCGAACGCGGTGCAAGCAGCATGGGCAGCCTGAATTCCCCGAGTGATGCGCTCCCAGTCAAGCGGCTGCTGGCACTCGATGTAGCGATGGGCACCTCCACAGTTGTAGCAGTGCACGGAACGGCCACTGCTACCACTGGATGACGACTGCTGCTGACCCGATCCGCGCTTCCTATTCTTCTTCTTCCCCTGGGCAGCTGCTGCAATGCCCTGCGTCTGCGTGGGTGTAGACGGGGTCAAAGAGGAAGGGGAAGATGAGGTCGTGATGGAGGTAGATGAGGGTGACTGTAGGAGGGAACATGGTGGTGAGGCGAGGACTGCTGCAGCAAGGGAAGTCTCTTGATGTGCTACTACTGTAGTAACCCTGACGACGTCACCTGTAGTAAAAGCTGATGGGCCCAAAGCAGTAGTTGCAGGGTGGCTGAGAAAGGCTCAAGAGCAGCGTCGCTGTACCGTGTAAATATGTCAGTGTACTCCAGGAAAACTCCGAGCATGATCTTCCGAAGCGCCCAAAGCTGTGTGCCCCCTGAGGTCCCCAGACGTGTGTAGATATGTATGGCGCGTCGCCAGTAATCCGCCGTAGGCTCCGCTGGTCCCTGACGGAGCGAGTGGAAAGCACGAATGTGTGACGCACGCGTGGCGTGCGTCTCTGCAACCAGTAGGGACAATGCTAGATCCCAGCCTCCACGAGGATCAGCTCCGGTGCCTGTGCCAGCCTCGCTGAGGAAGGGTCGGAAGTTAACAACAGTCTCGCGTGGCATGGCGTACAGAAGTCCTCGCATGGCCCGGGCTACTGTCAGCACCTGTGCTGGATCTGTAGACTGGTATGGGCTATGGTAGTAAGGCCACACTCCCTCGGAAGTGGCCCACACCTGAAACAGGATCTCCCAGCAGTCAAATCCATCCTCGCTGATGTACCGTGGAGGTGGTGCCTCAAAGTCCTTTGGCTGCCGCTCCGTGGGGAGAGCAACCGCAGGCTGAGGAGGGCGAGCGACGGGGAAAACTCCTGGAAGGGGGTGATCACCGGGGAAGTCAGGTGACGGTCGTATCGGGGACACGGGTGAGGGTCGGATACCCGTCTGCAGCTGACGGAGGCGATCCTGTAGAAGACGAATCTCCCGCTCCTGGGAGTCATCCTCGAAGCCTGGCATGAATGGCTTGTCATCAAGGAGGTCCGCAAGCGGTGGGGAAACCACACCATGAGGTGAAGCAGGCGGGGCACCTGTGACGGGCACCTGAGCCGAGTGCTGGGTGGAGGCCGCAACGCTGGCAGCTCCCTCAGAAATCCGCAAAGGAGCCGTGGACTGAGCGCGCAGGAGCTCAGTCAGCGTGCGGATCGCGTCAATCTGCTCTCGCTGCAGACGACACATCTCCTCCTGCTGGCTGCGCAGGTCCTCAATGGCCTGCGAGCGAGGGCTCATTACCCCTGAAGAAGAGGAGAAGGGATGGCTTGGTCCCTTGTCCTTGTCGTCGGGCGAACTCATGTCGCCACTCACTATGGGATGACAGGTCAAGTTTGCCGGATTTCAAAACCGTCTGCGTTTCTCGGCGATTTCAAACGCTGGCAACTTTTGACTTTCCGGGTGAAACATTTGGCTAAGTGTAATGCTGACGTCAGCAAGTGGTTGCTGACGTCAGCACGACCTGATGACGTCAGCAATCAACAATGCTGACGTCAGCTCGTCCACCCTTTTTTTCTTTTTTTTTTCCTTCTTTCACGGTTCTACCGCTTCGCGGTGGCTCGCGGCAGCTCTACGGAAGCTACGCAGCAGCTTCCGCCCAGTTGCTGCTGCAGCTGTGCTGTCAATTGCAACAGCAGCTGCGTAGCTGCGTGTGCAGCGGTGGCAGCAGCGGCTGCGCTGCTGCTGCTTGTGTTGTTGCGCGTGGCGGCTGCTGCTGCGCGCTGCAGCTGCTGCTGGCTACCGCCGCCGCGCGCCGCTGCTGGCTGCCGCCGCCGCGCGCTGCTACTGCTGCCACTGCTGCGCTGCTGCTGCCGCCGCGACTGCCGCTGCTGCTGTTGTGCCGCTGCTGCTGCTGCCGACGCTGCTACTGCGCTGCTGCTGCCGCCGCTGCTGCCACGCTGCTGCTGCGGCCGCTGCTGCTGCGCTGCTGTTGCCGCCGCCTCTCCTGCTGCGGCTGTCGGAGGGCGGCTGCACGCACCGCAGCCGCCACGCGCCTCTATGTGGCGGTACACGCTGCTGCTGCTGCCTCTGCAGCTGCGATCTCACGTGGTGGGTGGGATACGTTGACGGCAATCGGCCGTCTCCAACAGATCCCAGAGAACTCTGCTGCAGCCGTGACTCTCACTGCTGCTGCTCTGCTGCGTCTCTGCTGCGCAGCTCAGTGAGAACTGTCTCACTGCTCTGATACCATGAGAAAGTGCGTAGAAGCTTCCTAGCAACACAGCCGCTGACCGGGCGTCAGTGCCTGGTCAGACGGTGACGACAGTCACAGGTCGTACACGCAACGACAAGGGTTTGGCTAGGAGACACAAGGCACAGTTTCAGAATGCTTCAATATAGGATATGCAGAGAGAAATGACAAT
>SZWC01002578.1:59484-107393 GCA_023375785.1 Penium margaritaceum | reverse complement strand
GAGAACTCTGCTGCAGCCGTGACTCTCACTGCTGCTGCTCTGCTGCGTCTCTGCTGCGCAGCTCAGTGAGAACTGTCTCACTGCTCTGATACCATGAGAAAGTGCGTAGAAGCTTCCTAGCAACACAGCCGCTGACCGGGCGTCAGTGCCTGGTCAGACGGTGACGACAGTCACAGGTCGTACACGCAACGACAAGGGTTTGGCTAGGAGACACAAGGCACAGTTTCAGAATGCTTCAATATAGGATATGCAGAGAGAAATGACAATTGACAGGTCCAAGGCATAAATACCTGCCGCGGCGCACGGCGGGTGTCGCACGCGGCAGTCCAAGAGCTGTCCTAAAACCGGCCCAAAACCAATGTTTTGGCCGTAACTCTGCGCACACATGTCAGAATCCTACGCCGTCTGAACCTAGACGTGCATAATCAAAAGATGGACGCAACGACTGGTCACATGCATGCATCCATTGACTGACAGTGAACATACAATGCAAAAACATGCAAATAGGCCTCATGGCCAGTCCGCCGAAAGGCGCCTACAAGACGTAGGAAGCACAGCAAAGAGTCCCGGTGGCATCTAGGGCTCTGGAACAGTGGTCGGTCAGCTCCAAGCGGGTAGTCCGTCGCCTGTCGTCGTGCCGGTGTCACTCGGGCCGCCTGCCTCAGGGATCTACACGAGTATGGACACGGCCGAGTGGTCACAGTTCACTGTATAGGAACGGCACAAAGCACATGCTGTCCTAACTCTCTCTCGCTTCATTCTTTACACACTTGTTTGCTCTCTTGCAAAACTCTTCCGCGTAAGCTCTCCATGGCCTAACCTGCACCTTGCATCTTCTGCCTTACAAGCCATCATAGCAGTCATGTCCTACTTCTTACACACTGGGGTGTCCTGTTACGGATCAGTAGAATGTTTTTCTTTCGGCATCTGTTTAAGCCTCGATGAAATCTTTTTAGGGTGTGCTCAAGGGGGAGTCACAGCTTCTGTGTCTTGCCACACGCAAGCTCCTGAAGGTTTCTCGTGGCGCAGTCCGGTGCGGAGTTTTCTGTGGTGTGATTCGGCCAGAGTCAGAGCCTGAAAGTGGAAATCCAGAGGCTTTGTGCTAAGGCACTTCCGAGGTGCTTGTTTTCCCTGGCCTCTACATGCTTGTTGCTTCTTCATTGGCAATTTTTCTTTACCGGTCGCAGGTGTTTCGCCTCTGCCCTTGCAAACGAGGACTCCACTCTGATTCGTTACTGATACTCGTTCGTGAGCTTCGAGGTGGAGGTTTGGCCGCGACCCTTTTCCTGCAGCTCGTTCATCTGACCCCCTTGGTTTCTTTTCCCGTAAATGGCCCCCACATGAGGGTATTGTGAGGCATGGAACGATGGATCACATTGCCCTTGTGGGTTTGCCTTTCTTGTGATTCTTAAGCTATGTGGATACCTTTAAGCCTTGTGAGTTTCTTTCACTCAGCCGGACAATTTGAGATTATGGTAGCTAGGAGCAACCATGTCGTGTGTTCTTTCACTCTTTTACTTTCTGACCAGTGATGAATAGGCACATGAGGGGGACTGGAGTGAACATGTCCTTGAAAGTTCAGGCGAAGTCTACCAAAAAGCCAATGACCTGGATACGACAAGCTGCGGGTATTCTGTTATTGATACCAAGGCAATTCAGCCTGTCCCCCCTGCTCGAAAAGGGCAAGAGAATGCGATAACTGCATCTGAGTGATTCTGACGTGACCAATCGTCCCTCACATGTCCCTGGGTGGGACATGAAGCAGTTATGCGGAATTAGTAGAAGGCCCGTCTCTTGAATTGTAGGAAAAAACAAGGGTTGCTGCCAAGTTTTGCATGCATGGAGGCTTACAGGATGTTGCATGTCAAGAACTGAGACATTGCCTCTCACAGGAAAAGCTTCTGACAGAGATGTTATGGAAGTCTTCTGCCTATGTAGATGTGACAATGGAGTACAAAATGGACAGCGAGGGATAATGGAGGGCAGATAACAGGAGGGTTGCTAAGGTTTTGGACGTTGTGGTTCATGAAGCGTGAAAAACCATGATAGCAATTCAAACAATTCATTCATTCGACGAATCACACCAAGCTTCAGGACATAGTAAAAAACAAGTCTAGCCTTCAACGCGCTGCCAGGATTGCTTCCTGCAAAACTAGTGTACAAGCATGTACATTTCTGTCCCCATGCACGAGGTGCATGGATTTAAAAAGCAGGAGCCCTCTGAGGGGGGCTCTTCCTCTTCTTTGTAGATCTGGTTGAGGCCACAGGCAGACTGCAGGGGCTTGCTTCCCCAAAACTGGCAATTAGGAGGACGGACTTTGGCGAGGTGGTAGATGGCTCGTCGAAACCCGGAAGCTCCAATACAGGCGATTTGGGTGAGTCACTGCTTGTGGGCCAGCGTGGACTCCGCGGCTTTTTTGTGACAAAGAAAGGTGACTCCGGCGAGGATCCATCATCCTCCTCACTCTTGAAGCCCTCTGTCCCATCGCGATGATTATGGCTTGACACCCCTTGCCCATCGGACGATGACGATTGTGGTGATACAGGTGAGGGAACCATTTCGGTGTTCCCCTCTCTTGAACAGTTTCTGTGGCATGAATCCTGGCCGGTGGTGATGTGATCTTGAACAGCGTTCGCCTCTGGAAGCCTGTGGCAGACTGAGTGCGCTCCGAGAACTCCAACCTGTCCAAGCCAACACAGGAAGAGAAACATGATTTCTTGGCTGGGTTGCCTGGAGGACTTTTGCATTTTAAAGAGCGAATTCACCAAGCTAGGTTTGGAGGGGGAAGTGCATTCAGGTATGTGTCGGCATGTCCAGGGCGAGTGTGAACGCTCATGCCAGGGGAAGCACAGGCCAAGTGCAAACAGTTATCAGACAGTTAAAAACCACCGGCAGAAGAATGGGAACTTCAGGTGCATTCGCACTTCGTCCTCACCTTACATCCTAGCGAGCAAAACTTGTACTCGCTCTGCAGGATCCTGTCACAACGAAGGCAGCAATTTCCTCCCTTGGATGGCCCTGGCTGAGGCCTGTCGTTGAGGAAGACCACGCGGGCACTGTTCACGATGTAGGGCTGGATCAGACAACACGGGGGAGAGAAGGAGAATGAGAACAGAGGAAAATTCTGAAATTATAAGGCTTGGCAAATGGGAATTCGAGTCATGCAGTTGCATTGCAACACAGAATCTGCAGTCAGTGATGATTGTCACTGGGATGCTAATTTGGAGCCCCACAGGGATTTTGGACTGCAACGCACCTGCACAAGGCTGAAGTCAAGTAGCCTGTTCACATCTTGCAGCCGAACAACGTCGTGATACACATACCGTCGGATCTGCACAGAAAACATGGGAAGGGCATGACAAGGAAATTGAGGATTGATGCAGATGATGGGGAGAAGTTGGAGGGGAGAGGCAGAGAGACATCGGGAGAGAGGGTGAGACCGAGAGGTGGACAGACAGGATGGAGAGAAGCGGCACAACAGAAGAGAAAGCAAGGGAATAGAGGACGGCACAACCCACGAAGGAACTGAGAAAGATGGAGTAAGAATGCAAAGTCCGACTTGAGTGTGGGAGAAATTGGGTAATGGAGATCCCGAATTGCAATGTATCCTCCAGGCAAATGCCAATTCTACGACATTTTCAACCTGACGACTGCAATTATGGCGTGCAGCTAGTGAATTACGGCCAGAAGGCAGTGGCAGACATGCACATTGGGCCAATTCCTGTAGCTGAGTCCCTGCCTCAGGTGCTCACCTGCAGAAGTCTGTGCCCTGCATGCCCAGGGGAGCAGTGCGGGCACATGCTCTCGCAGCAGGTCATGCAATAAATGTTTTTTTCGTTCTTCTTCTCGTCTGTGTGGCTCTCGCACGGCTGGAAGAACTTGTGGGTGAGGAGGCCGTCCAGCCATTGCTGATCCTCGCTCGAACGGGCCCACAGCTGGAACACCTGGGAATCCTCGCAGCAGCACGCAAGATTTGATGCCAGCCAACAGACAATTCCGCGTCAGCCGTGCGTTGTCAACGCCGTCCCAACTGCGAACACCCCCCCAGGCCTTTCAACGGCGCTAAGCGTCAGCCAATTGTGCTGCAACCGAAGCATCGTGGCAAATTTTGCCAATTGGGCAAGCTGGCAAATTGGCCGAACTAGACGAGATGGGCAATTCAAGTCAAGTTTCCCCTGGTGCAGCGTCCTCACCATGTTTGCGGCCGATAGCGAAAGCCGACTGAGCAAGCCTTGGCAGACGTGCAGCTGTAGCTGACCAGCCCCTATTGAATCCTGTGCATGTGGCAATACAGCAACACGTGACAATCTGTTGACATCTAGCGAAGTTGGTAAGTGTCGAGGTCGTTTACGTTCTAAGTCTGCACGGTGGCAAGGAACTTCCACGAAACCATGCGAAGCCGGAAAATTCTTTTTTTTTTCCCAAGTAATGAGGGATTCCGCCCTCGGCGAAGTGACAGAATCTGCTTTTGGGATCGTTCGAAGGCGTGACGTGCGGAACGCATCGCGCTGAGGTCACTCACTGCTTTCGCCGGTTGATCCAATCGCCTCCCTCGCACCGTCCCTCTCCCTCGTGGTGCTTACAGACAGCCCTCGCTTTATTGTTTTTCCACATTCCTCGAGCGAACTCTGTTTCGGTGGATCCTGGTGCAGCAGGGGCATCTGCGCCGCATCGTCCGGAGGCTCGCACGTTTGAGCCAGAGAGAGCAAAACGTGGAGCCTGCTTCCCCATGCCGGTGGAGTGGAAAAGCGAGTGGGAGCAGTTGAAAAAGTGATTTTCGGCAGCAGAGAGATGCCCGGGATGAGTAATGCCCTCCTCGCTCCTCAGACGAAGGGAGAGTGCAATCATGGCAGTCACATGCGAGGCATGCCGACCAAGCCAGCCATGCCACCCATGCCAAACATACCAGCCATGTCAACAACGGGAGCCATGCGAGCGTTGACGGCTGGTGTGCTCGACTGCTCATGCGGCATACGGCTCACCCGAATGCCGGGCATCTCACAGCTGGCCCCCATAGCAGTCGGTAGGATGCCTTTCGAGGGTTACGTCACCAACGCAACACCAGGCATCTTTCGAAAACCACGGCGCGTGGAGATTTTCTGTACGCACTGCACATCCTGCGACGAGAAGATTCAACATCCCAACGGTAGATTTTAGGCCAGTTTGAAGCGTGAAACACCCAAAGAATGTCGTTTTCCCCGCAAGAGAAGTGTACTTGAAGCCCATGTGGCTCCCGTGCATCCGGGTCCGATCCAGCGTGGCAACTCGGAGGACGAATATTCCCTGACTGCCCGCGGCCTTTCATTTTCTTTCCTTCGTTCTTCCGTTCAACCGTGTGGTCAAAAATCCTTCGCGAACTCTAAGCTGTAACCGCACCGGTCGAAGGCGATGAGGCAATCCGTGAAAAAGTGCTCATCAAACACACAGCAATTTTGAACAGGCGGCTCGATCTCCAGAAGCACGGCCGGCAGCTCTCAATCCATGACGGGAGCTGCACACGATCAGGGCTTGTTTCTTGCACCACAGGTCGTACCCGACTAAGGAAGAGAAACAACATCAGAACCAAAGGATCCCATGTCTTACACTGCACCGCCAGAGCGCTTTACTCGTATAAAACTGTGCTTTTATATTCTCAAAACCCCAATTCTTCTCCATTTAGTTCCTTGATTCAGCCACTCGCGAAACAATGTTCCACGCGTCATTTGACACGAGCGACGAAGACCCAACAGATGCCTCAATGTGATTCTTGTTGTAATGAATATGGAGTGGCTTGTTCAAAACTTTTCATCAAACTACAGCTACTTCTAATGATCCATTTTCAAGTCATTAAAATGATCCATTTTTTCAAATTCCTTTAATCATCTTCTCCTCCGCGCCTCATCCATGTGAACCATCAACGATTGATATCAGAGTACAACATATCTATAGGGTCAGATGATTCATTAATTAGAAGGCACAAACCTTGCGCGAGTCTCCAACGCATCTCCATTGCTTAAAGGTTCGCAAACCTCGCGAGGACAATGGTGAACGACAAACCCTCGAGTTCACCAAATCCCACTCCCCACTTGTCGAGCTATGATACCAAAACAGAAACAACCTGCCCCTTATCCCTCGCGTGACTGTGTGCAGCACGAGAGTGTGGTCAGAATGCAACTGACGGAGATCAAAACGGGTGGAGAGAGGGCGTCACAAACGCGTTAGTGGAAACCTATGGGGTGGAGCTCGCTCATCGAGCCCACCCATCGGATGGTGAGTTGGAGCTTGCCAGCGGTTACCAAAATGCAAGGGCACAATGCCACTCGCAACCTGCAAGTGCACACATACCCACAACGAGTTTTGTCCCAACCTACGCCTGTCACAACTAACACATGGCCATAAGCAAGACATCTATAGGCCTTCAAGATATGCCAGACCAAGAATGCATGAGGATGACAATCGAGTGTTTTGCAACAGAGATGGGGGCGCTTCAGCCATGAGAGAGGTGACGACCAATGGATCCGGCAGAAGTGTCATCGGTGGCTCATTGCAGCTGCTCGGCAACTGCCGAACTTGGGTTGGCTCCCCCACTCTTCTCTACCCTCTGTCTCATCAAGAGTGTGCAAGGCAATGGACGTGAGCCGAAAGGTCACAATCAGCTATGTACACAACATCACTCCCCCATGACCACACCGCAAACAGGTCCACACGCGCAACAGCATTGATACGAGCAACGACACAAGGTAACGTCGAGAAAGTGACAAAAATTGCAGTTGAACGGTAGAGGTCAGTCCACGGTGTAGGCACGGTGCAATCCCGCAGAACGAGCAGTCGTGAGGAACTTTGCATGGCTTATGGCCTTTGTTAGAAAATTAGCACGCTACGAGTCGGTGCCAGCCCAGATGACCTCAATCTCACCTTGATCAACCACATATCGGATGTAGTGGTACTCAAACTCGATGTGCTTGGTGCGTGCATAGAACACACCACAGTTCTCGGCAATAGCTCTTGCGCTCTCATTGTCAAACCGAAGCACAAGGGGCATGGACTTGATGTTGTGTACTTAGTTTGACCTCTTAGCTCACGTCCTTTGCCGTGTAGACTCTTGCTGAGGTGGAGGCTACGTAAGACAGGGGAGCAGACGCGAGTCGGCCGATCAGCCACCGGGTACACTCCAACCGTCTTCATGCGTCCTGGCTTCCCTTCTGAAGTGCTCATACCTTGTCTCAAACCAATCGACTTGGATACTTTTCCATGGTTGAGTTATGGTGGCTTGGTGACCTAGTTTTGTCTTCCCTGTGAACCGGTGGTAGTTTTCACTGACATAGTTTAGGTCTAAACGTCAGTTTGGGCTTGTGAGACTCGAGTGGGATTATCCCCCTCGCATTTCGAGTGTGCACCGACAAGCCCCATGTCGCCGGCCGACAGGTGGGCTTGGATAGCGAGCTCCACCCGCCACCACTCTCTCTCACTCTTTCGACTCACACACTTGCCACACTCGTCCATTTTGACTGCCGTCAGTCCCATTCAAACCCAATGTTGAGCTTCACATGGCCATGTGAGGGAAGAGGGGTAGGGCTTTACCTTTTTGGTATTAGAGCGAGACGAGCAAGTGCTCGTCACGTCTCGCATGAGAAGCGCGAGGTCTTGGGAGGGCTCGACGAGCAGCAGCTGCGACGATCTACCGCTGCGTGGATCAGCAGCGACAGTAGCAGGCGCGCGAAGCTGCAGCCGCAACGGCGGCAGTGGCAGCGTCGGCGGGAGCAGCAGTGGTGCTTTGGCTCAGTCGCATTGGCCAAGCCGCAGCACCACTACGCGAAGCAACAGCAGCAGTGGTAGCTGCGCGGAGCAGCGTAGGCAGTAGTAGCGGTAGCGGCGTGCAGTAGCGTGCGGCAATAGTGGCCAGCGGCAACACCATCTAGCAACAGGAGCAGAGATGGCTGCTTAGTTGTGGCTGCAACAGATAACGACAGTCGCACTCGCTCAGCCACAGCAACGATTGAGCAACAATGCAAGTAGTTGTGCAGAGCAACGGCTGCAGTGGCGGCGGTGTGCAATAGCGTGCAGTAGCAGCAGTCAACAACCGTAATAGTTTGCAGCGGCGAGGAGCAACAACACTCACGGCTTTCCATCTGCCGTTGTGACAGCAATGGCGGTAGTGTTGCGGCAGTGGGTATAGTAGCAGCCAGGCGTTATTGCAGGGGACACCTCATCGCAGTGATAGCGACGACGGCAGCAGCAGTAGCAACAACAGCAGCTGTCGTATTGTCTTTGACATACCCTTCCCCCTTCTGGCTGGGCTCCCCTCTCTTCCCGGGTTGGGTGGGGGTGGTTCAGGAACCCACATGCTGCCTCATAGCCTGTCCCAGATTTCCCACGCCCACTAGGGTAGGGGAAAATCAGCTCAATTTTTCCGACAGCGTGGGGGGGTTCTACCATTGGTTTTTAGGCTGAAAAAGGCATCTTCACATTTCCCACACCCACTGGGGCGAGGGAAACGCTGCCGAAATTGTTCGGTAGTGTGCAGGATCCATCGGCGTTGGCCTTCAGGATGAAAAAGGCCTCGACACACTTGTCACGCCCACCGAGGCGGGGTGAACGCTGCCGAAATTTTCCGGCAGCGTTCACCACTCGTGAAGCCATGGTGCACACTTGCGGCACCCCACGCAGTTCCATGCCAAAGGACACACCTGTTGGATTCGGTAGTGTCGGCTCCACTATGGACGCTGGTGTTGCTGCCTCCAGTGTAGTAGGCGGCACACCGGGCACAACGCGGGACGAATCCCCGTCTAGCCCCGGCTTGTTGGCTCACGGTCTACGCGAGCAGCAGGCCCAGCAGTGTGAACAGGTAGCCAAGCAAATGGCTGACTTGTTCAAACTGTTTTGTGACGCAGTCCAGCCACACCAGCAGTAGCTACAGAAATAGCAACAACAGCAACATCAGCAGGTCCAACAGCAGGAACAATAGTAGAAGCTACTCCGTGATGCATTGCGGAAGGGAAAAATGATAGTCGAGAGTGCAGTAGCAGCCGATGTCGATGCAACGTTAGGAGTATTCGACGCCGATCCGTCTGACAACCTTCCATAGTCAGACTCAGACGCCACTGACGAGGAAGGCATCTTACGCCTGCACCTTGCACAGTTGGAAAAGCGGCGTGGAACCTGCTCAGGGCGCAAAGGTGCACCAATCGGCAAACCAGGCCCTAGCAACATGCCTAGGACAATCAGAGACCCGGCATCCCTAGAGGACCAGCTTCTCCGCATGAGCTTGGGGCTGGAAGAAGGTCCCCTGTCTCCGCCCCCAGCACATGCTGTCCCGGCAGCGTTGCCGATGACAAAGCCTCCCAAGTGGTTTGAGACCGAACCTCTCGCCTACTTGCAAGAGGACAGCTACACCACATGGGAACCACGGTTCCATTTGTGGGCAGTCAGTAAGAGGGTATATTTGTACTACACCCTCCAGTACCAGACTACAGACCCCCAGCAGACGGCAACCGCCGCACGCGCGGCCCATGGTCTCCTGAAGGCCGTCCTGGAGGATTACACTTTCGACTTCTAACCCTTCCTTGGTGATCCTCGCACCGGAGCTGGAGCTGACTCGCTCGAGGCATGGAAGCTGGCAACTACTCTTTCTGAAGGTGCTACCATGGCAACAACATCACAACGACTGTCTGACTTCAACTATCTTCGCCAGGGTGGACACGAGGTGCCAGTCGACTACTGGCGGCAATCGATGCGGCTGTATAAGGCCCTGGGGAAGAGTGGGCCAGGCCTACTCATGGCATTCAATACCATCAGAATTGGTGTTGGATGCGAGTATGCCAAGACCTTCGACAACTTCAACCTGAGCAGCCTTCAAGAGATGGCTGACAGAGGCATCCTCTTGTCATGGGCCACAAAGCATTTTCTACACGTATGAGGAGTTGGAGCAGCAAACGATGCACGTCATGGCGCGTCAGCCGCAGCCGTCATAGCAATACAGATACCACGCACGAAGACAACCATAACAGCATCTGGCTCAGCTGCGACAGTCTGAGGGAAGAAGGCAAGGAACAACAAGAGGGGTGGAAAGGTTGGAAAGGACCAAACGGCTTCAAAGCCGATTCGAGAATGATCGTGGGAGTGCTACAACTGCGGGGGAGCGATTTGCTACATGGAGTTTAAGCTCCCAAAGAACTGGACAAAGATTTCGTAAGGACTACAACAAGCTTTTGAGCAGCATGAGCACGCCTTCGCCCACGCCACAGCAGCAACTGACGCGCAGTCTCCACCAAGAGCTGATGCAGCCGAAGATAGTGCCAACGACCTGACACCCCTAGAGATCGCGTCTGCGTGTTTGTTGGCGTGGCTTCACGCTCCAAGGCCTGGCGGTTTTGGGACCCCAGTCGGCGTCACATTATCGAGTCTCGAGACGCTCTATTCTTCGAGCCTCTCTCCTTCAGAGATCTGCCCGCCTGGGGCACCCCGCAATCGCATTCCCCTGGGTGTGGTATGTTTCCACGCGTAGGGGAGGGTGGGGTGACTGATGACGCTGTCCCAGTCAGCCTGGGTGCTACTGGTCCTTCCCACCCCCAGGGTGACTCGCCAGCGTCGTCCATGCCGCCCGCGTTGACCGCGTCGCTTGTCCTACCTGCGTCCACCGTTTTGCTAGCATCCCCTGCAATACAAGAGTCTTTGTCACCTGTCGCATCCTCGGTACTGCCCCTGTTCCCTACACCTTTGTCATCAACAAAGTCACCGGTGTCACTTGCATCGCTTGCACTACCCGTGCAGTCTACGTCACTAGTTGTATTGCCTACATTGTCCTCACCCTCCGTCTGCCCAGGTGACACACCGGCATCACCTTGCACATCGCCAGTCGTGTACGTGGCTGACGAGTGTCCACCATCTGCCATAACTGTACCATCACCAGAGCCATACCGGCGAGGTGAGGGTGGACGCTTCCGACCGCGTTCTGCTCGTAGCGTGTGCAGCGGGGACCCCGGCATGAGGGCCTTGGGCCTTAGTGCACAGGGGCTCACTGAAGTCCATCTCTGCTATGATACTGGCCTCGCTCTCCTTATTCACGAGCGTCAACTTTCGGTGGACTCCGTAGAGTCCACCAACATCGTTGGCCCTCCATCTTTGGCGTATGCCTTGGCCACGCGCGATGGAGATGCCGCGGCCCTAGATCCTAGTGTGGTGGGAGTGACGCCAGACCCTAGCACACTTCGTCAGGCTCTGGCTGGACCCGATGCAGCACTCTGGCGTGTGGCATGCAAGGCTGAGCTGGCGGCTATCAAGGAACATGGGGTTTACAATCTTGTAGACCTGCCGCCTGGACAAAAGGCCGTTCAGGCCATGTGGGTTCTACGGAAAAAGCTGAAGCCGGACAACACAGTTGATCGCTACAAAGCATGGCTGACTGCAAAGGGATTCTGGTAGATCGAAGGGATTGACTTCACTGAGACTTTTACACCAGTTGGACGCAGGACCACGGCCTTGGATTCGTTGTGCCATGTAGCCCAGCATGACTAGGAACTCCACCAAATGGACGTCAACAACGCATTCCTACATGGAAAGCTAGAGGAAGAGATCTACATGGTCCAACCTCCAGGGTTCGAGGACGGCGGCGGTCGTGTGTACCGGCTGCGGAAAGCGTTGTACGGCCTAATGTAGTCGCCTCGATGCTTGAACAAGGAGATCACGAGCACGCTCCTACGAGCCCGCTATGTCCAGAGCGCGGCGGACCCATCACTGTTCTTATCCCAGGCCATTGCCCCCTTTTTGGCCATCCTGGTCTACGTCGATGACCTCCTGATCGCCTCACCTGACCTGAAGGCCATCGACACAGCCAAGGGTGTGCTACAATCTACATACAAAATGGAAGACCTAGGAGAGGCAGTGTTTCCGGGCATGTAGATTTTCCGTGATCGCGCTCGTTGGACGATCCTGATCCATCAGGAGCAATACGCCCTCACTCTGGGGGAGCGTTTTGCCAAGCTGCTCAGTGGTGTTCGCACGACGTCCACCCAATCACCCCAGACGGACAGGATGCGCTGAAGGTCGATGATCCAGCAAAGCTGGGAGAGCTGATCGACGTGACCCTGTACTTGCTGGTTATTGGCTCGCTCATGTATCTGGCCACGACGACACGGCCAGACAATGCCTTTACAATCAACATGCTCGCACAGTTGTCACAGGCAACGCGTAGAAGGGTCCTTAAGGGCGCAATCCGGTGCGTGCTGTACGTCATTTCCACCGCTCGCATGGGACTTTACTGCCAAGGGAAGACCTCGGTGGTTCTCAAGAGATACATCGGGCGTGGAGTCCGGACGGGAAGAGTCGCACCAGATACATCTTCCTCAATGGAGGTACACCTGTCTCATGGCATAGTGGCAAGCAGGGTTGCATCGCTTGCAGCACAACAAAAGTAGAGTACGTGGCTCTGGGCCCTGGTGCGACCAAGAGTGTGTGGTTCGTGCATCTGTTGCGTGAGCTGGGTCAGTCTATGCTCCCTCTTGTGCTTCGGTGTGACAATCAGAGTAAAAAGGCCATCACTTAAAACCCCGTCGTGTTCCATGCACGCACAAAGCACATTAACGTCGAGTACCACTACGTCCGAAACGTGGTGGATCAAGGTGAGGTTGAGGTCATGTGGGTCGGCACTGAATTGCAGCGTGCTGACTTTTTAACAAAGGCCATTAGCTGTACGAAGTTTCTAGCGGCTACTCGTTCTATGGGATTGCACCCTGCCTCTACTATGGACTGAACTCTGTCCTTGAGCTACATTCAGTGTTATTTCTCATCGTTGCTTTAATGCTGTGGTTTACGTCAGTGCTGCTACGTGTGTGGACCTGTTCACCGTGTGGTCATGGGGGAGTGATGTTGTGTACTTACTGTGAACTCTCGACTGAGGTCCTTTGCCGTGGAGACTACAACTGAGGTGGAGGTTACGAAAGATTGGGGGAGCAGATGCGAGTCGGCCGAGCAGCCACCGGGTACACTCCAGCGGTCTTCACGCGTCCTGGCTTCCCTTCTGAAGTGCTTGTACCTTGTCTCAAACCAATCGACTTGGATGCTTTTCCATGGTTGAGGTATGGTGGCTTGGTGACCTAGTTTTGTCTTCCCTGTGAACCGGTGGGAGTTTTCGCTGGCATAGTTTAGGTCTAAACGTCAGTCTGGGCTTGTGAGACTCAAGTGGGGCTATCTCCCTCACATTTTGAGTGGGCAACGGCGAGCCACATATCGCCGGCCGACGGGTGGGCTTGGATAGCAAGCTCCACCCGCCACCGCTCTTTCTCACACTTTCAACTCTCACACTCACCACGCTCGTCCGTTTTGACTACCGTTAGTCCCATTTAAACCACAGTGTTGAGTTTCACATGGCCATGTGAGGGAAGAGGGGTAGGGTTTTGCCTTTTGGACAGATGTAGCTCACGCACCAGACGCAACAGCCACCCACTCTCAGTCGCGCTTGCGCCCAGAGCTACATACTCAACCTCCGCAGTATTGCAAGCGATGCAGCCTTGTTTCCCACTACACCACAAGACAATAGTTCCTCCAATGAGGAATGTGTAACCGGTGTGGCTCTTGTTGTCCAAGCTCCATTCCCAGTCACTAGCCGTGTTTGCGTTGAGGACCACAGGCGCATGCCCTTGGTAGTAAAGGCCAACACAAGCGGTTGACACAACATACTGCACGCATCGAATGGCAACCTCAAGAACCCGCATCCACGGTGCTTGTGAAAACTATGCAAGCAGGTTGACAGAGAAGGCGATGTCCGGGCGCGTCATCATGGCCAGGTACACAAGCGAGCCAATGACATGCAAGTACAAGGTTACATGGACTAGATCCCCTAGCTTTGCTGGATTGTCGACCTTCAGAGCGTCCTATCCGTCAGGGGTGATCGGGGTTGATATCGTGCACACAGTGCTAAGCAGCTTGGCAAAATGCTCCCCTAGTATGAGAGGGTACTGCTCCTGATGGACCAGAAGCGTTTGTCGAACACGATCACGCATGAGTTGCATGCGCAAAAACACTGCCCTTGGTTGCTTTGACAGCCCTCACATCGGGTGACGCAATCAGGAGGTTGCGGACGTAGACCAGGATGGCCGTGAGTGGCTCAGGAGCCTGTGAGAGGAAGAGCGACGGGTCTGCCGTACTCTGGACATAGCCAGCTCTTAGGAGTATGCTGGTGATTTCTCTGTTCCAGCACCGAGGTGATTACTTTAGGCCATACAGGACCTTTCGCAGCCAGTACACATACCCACTGCCGTCCTCAAAGCTTGGGGGCTGGACCATGTAAATCTCCTTGTCGAGTTTCCCATGTAAGAACGTGTTGTCAACGTCCATTTGGTGGAGCTCCAAGTCGTACTAGGCCACCTGTGATAGCATATCCTAGGCCGTGGTCATGCGTCCAACCGGTGCGAAAGTCTTTGTGAAGTCGATTCCTTCGACCTGAGAGAATTCCTTCACAGACAATCGTGCCTTGTAGAGTTCGGCTGAGTTGTCCTGCTTAAGCTTCTTCAGTAAGGCCCACTTGGCCTGAACGGCCTTCCATCAACACGGTAGATTTACAAGGTCGTAAACCCCATGTTCAATGAGGGCGACCAGCTCAACCTCACACGCTTCGCACCAGAGTGCCACATCGAGCCAAGCCAAAGTGTGTTGGGGTCTGGCATCACACCCATCACACTAAGGTTTGGGGCCCTAGTGACTCCACTACACGTAGCCAAGGCATAGGAAACGGACGGGGGACCAACAGTGAAAGTGGACCGTGCGGAGTCGGTCGCAAGTCGGCGCTAATGGGCAAGGAGCACAAGAACATTAGCATAGCCCAGGTAAACTTTAGTGAGGCCCTGAGAGACCTAAGGCCCTCATGTCAGGTTCCTCCCTATGCATGCTCTGAGCACGATGCGGGTGAAGCCGCCCGCCCTCACCACGTTGGAAGGGCTCTGGTGGCGGTGCCCATTGAGCATGTGGAGGACACGCATTAGATGACGACTGGGCTCGCGATGTGTCAGGTAGTGATGATGCGTTGACAGGGGATACAGTGGACGGAGATGACATAGGCGCCTCGATCGGTGATGCAGACTGTGCAAGTGATGTAGATGATGCAGGCAATGTCGTTGACTCTACTGGTGATGTAGGCATGGATTATGTGGGCAGAAGTGGTGACGCAACAGGTGACGTAGGCAGAACAGGCGACACAATCAGGATGGGCGACGCAACCAATGCAGGCGGTGTAGACGCCACAGGCGGGGTAGATGACGCAAGCGGGGTTGACGACTATGGAGAGCCAACCGGTGAGTGGGACGGACCAGGAGCGCCCAGGATGACCAGGCCAACATCATGAGTTAGCCCACCTCCCCTGCGCGAGGGACTGTATTATACCCAGGGGAATGTGACTGTGGGGTGCCAACGGCGGGCCGGTCTTGGGAGAAGAAATGCTCAAAGAGCAGGGCGTCCAGAGACTCTACAATGCGCCGTCGACTGGAGTCCCTGAATCGCCAGGCCTTGGAGCGTCAGGCCATGGCAACGAATGCAGAGACGCGGCCTTGGGGGAAGAATTTGGATCCTTGTTGTTATGGTGTGAGCCGGAAGCAAGCAAGACACCCCCACACACGTGCAAGCCAAAGATCGGCACGAAGTTCATACTACAGTTGGTATGGGGTGTATGTGTTTGCGAGGGGGTTGTAAGGGATTCGCTTCCAGGCCCATGTCATGTAGAACATGCCCTCAAAGGCTTCCAGCATGCCGCTGTCCAACCGCATGGAGCGAACCGCACCCTCGATGGTGCGGTTCCAGTGCTCCGACACGTTTTATTGGGGTGTGGCGGGGGCGGAGAGGTTGTGAAACACTCCCACTCTGGCAAAATATCAGTCAAGGTCCCCCATGAATTCACCGCCCCAAATAGAGCGAAAGTTCTAGAGGGTATGGCCGGACCAATGCTCAACTATAACAAGCCACGTACGCACAACATGGACAACATTACCTTTTAGGCGCAGGCTATAAACCCACTGCATGGGGGTGAAATCGTCCGTGACTGTCAGGACATACCACCCTATGTCATCCTAAAACTCCATAGGGAGGGGTCCGAGAAGATGAGATTGAACCAACTCGAGGGGCTTGAGGGCCCGGGAGTCAGACAGAGTATATGTGGCGCGGTGTATCTTGCCTTTAGGACATTGTAGGCAATCGGTTTTGGGCGGTGCCTAAAAGGATGTTGTGTCAAGACCTAGCGCACGTTGAGTGCAAATCAGAAAATCGACCGCATCCAGGTGGACATGGCACAAGCGTATGTGCAATAGATGCTGGTGCTCAGGCAAAAGCGTGCCGGTTCCGAACAAGCGTGCGGGAGGGGATGTGGAAAGGGGGAGAGACTCGAGGCAGTCAAAGATGTGGTACAAATCTCCAACTGCATTGCAACGGAGCACTACTTCAGTAGTAGCATACACAAAGACAGTGGCATCCTCACCGGTGAATGCGACGCTGAGACCTATCTGCATGCACGCGCTTCCAGACAGTAAACTGAGTTCAAGATTGGGCACATGCAGCACATTTGACATGTAGAACAGCCCTGACAGCCCATGGAATTGCACCACACCCTCACCGTGAACAGAATCCTCATGCCCACCAGCTGTGCGCACAGACCTCGCTGAGCTAACAGGACCAAGCACCACAAAATCATGTCGACGACATGTCATGTGATGGATGGCACCCGAATCGAAGATCTATGTGGCATCAGTCACACGCTCTAGCAAAGTGACACAACTCTGAACAATACATGTAGTGTACACAGATTGCTCAGCAGATGATTACTGAGCTGCGGGTGCAACACATACATGTGACTCATCAAGCCACGACATGTCGTCGGGACCTGATTCGACAGTGGACAGGTCGGTATCATCACGTCCGACAAACGACTCCACAGAATCAACAACGCAATGTGCCCCACCGCCACCATCTCGACTATGAGTCACGGATGTAACAAACTCAACAATGAGACCTCTCGGTGTAGTCAATGCACTCGGAGAAGCTGGCGCAGCCCGGTAATGTCGGGAGCCTGCGTTGCGAGCTGCTACTGCAAGGGTGACAGGTCTGTGGTGTCCTTTACTGCTAATGGAGACTACAGCTCAGCCGCCGCTATGGAGTGTGTGGAGGCGCACTCACGCTACTCAAACGCCTCTTACAAACCCTACGCTATCTTTGTCCAGTTTATGGAGAGCTTGCACTCCATGTAGTGGTACACTTCCCAACAGTTGTAGCATTCCCATTGTGTCTCTCGGGTGGGCTTTGGAGGCTCCTTGCCACCCTTGCCATCCTTGCCACCCCTCTTGTTATTTCTCCCTTTCTTCCCCTAAGCGACAGCGACTGTACCTATTACTGCTGCGACTCGTGCCATTGATTGCGGCAACTAATGAGAAGCAGGGAGAACTTTTATGTGTTCCATGGACTGCGGCGACAGCTACCGCTGACGCACCATGGCGGGCGTCATTTGCAGCTCCAACAACTCTTGCCACGTGTAGGAAGTTTTCAATCTCCCATGACAACAATAGGCCTCTATTGGCCATCTCCTCGAGGCTCTTCACGCTGAAGTTGTCAAAGGCCTTTGCGTACCTGCGTCCAACACCGATCTTGACATTGTTGAACGCCATGAGTTGTGCAGGCCCATGCTTCTCCAGGGCCCTGTACAGCTACATCGCCCACTGCTAGTAGTCGGCCGGTGTCTCGTGTGCACCCTGGCGCAGGGAGTTGAAATCTGAGTGCTGCTGTGATGTTGTTGTCGTAGTTGCACCTTCAAAGAGGATAGTTGACGGCTTCCATGCGCTGCGCGGGTCAGCCTTAGCACCGGTGCGTGGGTCACCAAGGTAAGGTTCGAAGTCGAGGGTGTACTCCTCTGGGATTGCCTTGAGGAAACCATAGGCAGCACGAGCGGCAATCGACGTCTGCTGGGGGTCAGTGGCCTGACACTAGCTTGTGGAGTACATGTACACCCCCTCGCTGACGGTCCACATGCAAAACCGCGGCTCCCAAGTGCTGAAGCTGTCCTCCTGGCAGTAGTCGGTGGGCCGGTCTCAAACCACTTGGGGGGCTTCGTCGTCGGTAGAGCCGATGGGGTAACTTGCTCGGGCAGTCAGGACAAGGGATCTTCCCTCAGTCCCAAGCGTGTGCGGAGTAACACGTCCTCCAAGGAAACTGGATCTGGGACTGGCCTACGGGTGTCACTTGGACCTATTTTGCCAATCGGTGCTACCCTGCGTGCTGAGTGAGCTAGGCGCCATTTTTCCAACTGCGTAAGGCATAGGCATAGTATCCTTTCCTCATCACTAGCGTCTAAATCTGAATCCGGCAGGTTTTTAGATGGCTCAGCTTCAAACACTCCTAAAGTTGCATCGACGTCAGTTGCAACTACACCCTCGAGTGTCATCGTGCCCTTGCGTAATGCAGCGCGGAGAAACTTATGCTCACACTCTTGCAATTGTGGCTGCTGCCGTTGGTGGTGCTGCTGCTATTGCTGCTATTGTTGAAGCTGTTGCTACGGTTGGACTGTGTCGCAAATGAACTCAAACAGATCCGCCATCTGTTTGGCCATTTGTTCAGCCCAGTGAGCATGCTGCTCGCGTAGCTTGCGGAGGCCATGAGCCACTGAGCTGGGACGAGACGGGGATTTGTCCTACGTCGTGCTTGCTGTGGCGCCAGCCATGTTGGAAGCGGCAACGCGAGCGTCCATGATGGAGCTGGCATTGACAACTCCAATAGGTGTGTCCTTTGGCATTGTGAGCGGTGGCTACTGTCTCTGTTGTCGAGTGGCCGATCCAAAAAAGAAGCAAACAATTGCCAGCATTTACCTCGCCTTAGTGGGCATGGGATGTGTATCGGTGCCTTTTTCAGCTCAAGAACCGTCGATGGACTCCCTCCCTACACTACGGGAAAGCTTTGGTAGCGTTTCCCCTACCCATTTAGGCGTGGGAAGTTAGGGAGGGGTCTTCTGCGTGTACCTAAACCACCCCCATCGAACCCAAGAGCAGAGAGGATCCGAGCCAGAAGGGGGAGAAAGAACAACCAATGGCCATATGGTGCTCTTGATAGTTTCTACTACTGATACTGGAGCTACAGTTGTAGCTCTCAACGATGGTGGCCTCAAGCCACCTGGGGGACGGTTGCTACACACGATGCTATTGCCGATGCCAAAGTTGTCGCGGCCGCCACAGGCTGATGGGTCCTCTCAGGGCCCATCCTTGCTGTTGCAGTTCAGCAGCCTCTGTTGATATGTCTCATTGCTACTGTAATTCACTGTCGCAGCCACGATGGAGGTGCTGCCCGATTTTGCAAATGTTGGTTGTTACCGCCGCCGGCTGGTGTAATTGTTGCGTCGCGTAGCTGCCGTAATTATGGCGGGCAAGCAACCATTGTTGCATCTGCTGCATGTTACTACAGGCATTGGTTGCTGCTCTCGCCTGCTGCTGCACACCGTCGGCGCGCCAGGCGTTGCTCTTTGCAGCTTCCAGCAATGTTACTGTTCAGCAGCTGCCACTGTGGCTACAACTCATTGGTGTAGCCGCCTGGTGCAGCCACCACCCGCTGCTACACGTAGCGGGGTAGGCGACGTTGCGGCTGTCGGCCGCCGCTACAGTGGCTGGCTTTTGCTGCTTCTGCCACTCACTGCTGTGCCTCACCGTCGCTGCAGCTGTTGTTCCAAACAGGTGGCTCTACAGATGCTGCTCTTTGTGGCTGCCAGTGTTGCTGTTGGTCCGCGCTGTAGTGGCTGCGGCTGCAGCTTGGCGGGTCGTCCCCCCTCCCCATGACCTTGTTGCACTTCTCAAGCACAGCACGACAGGCTTGGCTCATCAAGCTCTGATATCAAAACAGAAATAACTTGCCCCTTATCCCTCACGTGACTGTGTGCAACACAAGAGTATGGCTAGATCTCCACTGACAGAGATCAAAACAGACAAGTGTGGAGAGAGAGGGTGTCAGAAAAACGTGAGAAGTGGAAACCTACGGGGTGGAGCTCGCTAATCGAGCCCACTCGTTGGCTGGCGTGTTGGAGCTTGCCACGACTTACCAAAACACAAGGTTACAATACCACTCGCAACTTGCAAGTGCACCCATACCCACAACGTGTTTTGTCCCAACCTACGCCCGTCAAAACTAACACACGGTCTTAAGCAGGATAACTATAGGCCATCAAGACATGCTAGACCAAGAATGTATGAGGATGACAACAGAGTGTTTTGAAACAGAGATGGGGGTGCTTCAGCCATGAGAGACGTGAAGACCAATGGAAATGGCGGAAGTGTCACCTGTGGCTGATTGTAGCTGCTCGGCAATTGCCAAAATTGCGTTGGATCTCCCAATGTTCTGTACCCTCCGTCTCATCAAGAGTCTGCAAGGCAATGGATGTGAGCTGAGCGGTCACATTCAGCTATGTACACAACATCATGAACCACCAACAATCGATGTAATTTCACCTATCAGAATATAGGAGTTGTATAGGGACATCGGATACGTTAACTAGAGGGCGAAAACCTCGCAGGAGTCTTCAACGCATCTTCATCGCTTTCAGGTTCGCAAACCTCACAAGGACAATGGTGAATGGCAAACCCTCAGGTTCACCAAACCCTTCTCCCCAACCATTGTCCGCCACAATGACACTTGGAGCGATGGGAGGCACCGGCAGACATGCTCGCATAAACAAAGACCTATACTAAAAGCTATGGAAACACTAGAGCCTTCACACCCATCTGATTTAGCAACTCAACGTAGCGATGAGAAGCTACGGAATGTGCGTGCACGTGAAGCTCTGCTCACCGAGAGGAGTATTCAACTCTCGAGTCAACCTGAAACTCGACCAGCAGTTTGTTAACCATTCCTTCACGAGAAGTGCAAAAACTCGACAGTTTCGGATGTGGCAGACGAGTTAGGGGGTGTACGTCACCTATGGTGGTATCAACAACGACAAAAGTAAAATGGACCTCGCGGCCTTGCTGTTCTGCGGTACGGCTTTAAGTTGGCGGTCTAATCTATAGTTTGTCCAACGAGAGCAAGAGACTGGCAAAGCTGGATCAACGGCTCACGCGACCACTCTCACATGTTGATCGCAAGCGTTGTACTTCTCGAGCACATGAATTTGACTTGGCACGACTATTTGACTCAACGAGTTAACTGGGTGGACTTCGCGCATGCCGCACTCGCCAGCTTTGGATAAATGAATGAGAAGTCTATTGCATGTCAGACATCTATCACATAATGTGACCTCATCCCGGGCGAACTCAATTACAACTACAATGGCTTGACGTGTGATGTTCAGCGAGCAATTGCCAAATTTGGTATCAAAGACAACACCTCCACAAATGATCCCGGTAACTGATCATTTTCATAGTGCTGACTACAAAACTTGGATGCAATAGTTTAACGACTAGCGACCTTGAAGCCTAGCCCCTGTTGTGGCGGAGGGGATTCACAACTGACAAAGAACTTGTCGTAATGGAGATTTATGCCGTCATTTAACGCGACCAAAAGGAAAAATCCATACATAGCCACTAAACACTCCTAAGGAGAACTCCTTGTTGGAAAGACATTTTCGAGTTTTTTTCTAGAGTGATAGGCTGCAAGCCCAAACCATGGAGTGCAAAAAAATCCTTTGTAACAAAAAAGAGACAAGCAGCTTCTTAGAGACATCTCAGACGATTCCAAGTTCCTCTTCGATGGATAACACCACTTGGCAGTGGCAGAGGTTCCTATATAGGCAACGGTGATGATGTAGTCCAGGTCGCCCCCATCGTCCCTTCTCCAAGGATCCACTACACGCATATGCTAGCGGCACATTGCAGGACTATAGGTACCTTTCCATCACCCCTGGTTCATTACGCATCTAACCATTGAGACTCCTCATAGCGTTTTCCACCGAAGGCAGACACAATGAAGATTTCTTTAGTCATGGACCCAGGAGTGAGGACCTTGTACAAAAGTGACAAGGTGTTAAGGACAAAGTTGCGAGGAAGTGATTCATAGAAACTGCTCAGTGTGGAACCTTGATTGTGAGTGTGATATGTCCTTCGAGTGGAAGCATTAAGAGCAGACAAAAAGTGCCACTTTATAGCCCTTGTTGTCTAGTCCATTGCTTGAGGTCAGTTAACAAAAGTATATCTCCATGTAACATGTCATAGGGCCTGTTCTAGCCCACAAAGTGCTTCAATGAGTTTGCATTCCTTTCCCTCCCTCAAACACAACCATCAACACCACCTTGTTCATCTTCCCATTGAGCAAAACTGTCTTGACTTCTATCTGCTGGATCTACATGTCCTTTGCAACAGCGATGCGTACAATGGATCAGATTGAAGCAAAGGAGATGATGTGCATGAAGGTGTTCTCATAATCTGAGCCCACACACTAGAAAAATCCCTTTACCACAACTCTTGGCTTGTACTGTGGATGGTACCTTCTTGATCGTATTTCTTACGGAGTACCAAATTTCACCCCACAACGAGGGTGTTTGGAGACAAATATACCTGTACCTATGTTCTATTATCTTTTATGTCCGCTTCCTACTTCAACTTGACTGCTCTTGGCATGTTCATGGCCTTCGCCATGGTCACAAGCTCTTCCTCAGCCAAGTATGATAAGCTGAGTCTAGTCCACTTGGCACTCTTAGCATTGTACTTTAGTGGAGCTTTCTTTTGACGTGTACTACATCAGAGTACATCCAATGGTTTCTAAATGCTTAGATGTCAGTGTTGCTATTGCTTGGATGATTCATGTTGTGTTGATGGTTCGTTGTTTGAGGAAGATTCACTTGCCTTGGACTTGTTTTCAGAAGCCTTTGATAACTGAGACTCAATTTCAACTTGAACATCCACTCTTTATGGAACATGATGACCTTACTTCACTAGCCCAATCCAAAAGAGCTCAGGTGCTTGATCAACTTATTAAAGCACTACGAGCCTCTCTCCTGATTTGGGAGCGTGGATAGGGTCAAGCAACTCTCCCTTGTCAAATTTTCTTCCATCAAATTCAACTTCTTTGCTTGTGATGAGCATTCTAGATGCTTGGTCCAACAACGTGTATGCCTTGTGTGCCGTGCCATAGCTTATCTTCATACACTTTTGGACAAGTGTATCCAAATCACCACTTTCTTCTCTTTCTTTGATGTTTGTCCATTTAGCCCAGCCAAAGACCCTCAGTTGTGAGGAATCTGGCTTCTTCCCTAACTGAGCCTTTTACGTCTTTTGCAGCTTCTCTTGGCCCTTCCAATCGCGCCTGCCAAGTACAACTGCTAGAGTGAGGTTCATAAGGTAACAAACATTTATCGTAGCTTCAATCTGGAAGCAAGATGGAGTGAAGAATCAAAGTGCATGCTCCGTGTCATGCCGAGGGTGGTCTGGTTCATTTGCTCGACAATGCCACTTCTTTGTGGGATGTATTGTGTTGTAGCTTGGGACTTTACTTCAAGTTAGTTCAACAAGCGTAATGCCTTAACCTACTTGCGAGTCTGACGCTCTCCAAGGGTGAAAACCTTTGCAGTTTCTCCTTAACCTCTCCCTTTGCCTTAATGAGGTAGATCTATATCTTACAAATGTGGTCATGGATGAAGGTTAGGATGTACTTTTTACCTACGTACAAGATTGACATGCATGTAGGAGATGCAAAATTAGAAAAACAAGGCCGGCGGCCAATTAAGTGACCAGCTGGCGATTGGCCGGCCACTTGCGAGTAGCCGATCAAGCTGGCTGCTTGATCGGTGGCGAAGAGGCTGCACGGCCTCGAGGGTCGAGGCATGTGGCCTCAAGCACTCGTCCTTATCCTCTCCTCCTCGCCTCCTCAAACGAGAAAGGTGAGGAATAGAGAGAGAGAAGGACACACACACACACACACACACACACACACACACACACACACAGAGAGAGAGAGAGAGAGAGAGAGAGAGAGAGAGAGAGAGAGAGAGAGAGAGAGAGAGAGAGAGAGAGAGAGAGAGAGAGGAGTGAGGAGCAAGAAAAAACCTTACCAAATATTTGCCGCACATGCCTGGCACTCGACATCCTTTTGCCTTCGACTTAAAATGGAAAATGCGTGCGAACTTACTAGTTCAAAGCATCCTCCTTGTTTTGGACCCAAAATGAGGGGACAAGTTGAAATCGGAATGGGCCTTTGGAGGCTTGTAGTCCCCTTACTCCTTACACCGAGGGGACAATCCTACTGTAGAATGTTCCAAAATGAGGGTACAAGGTGAAAACACAATGGGACTACAACACGGTTCCACCCCTTGTAGTCCCCTTTCTCCTTGTAATTGTTTTTTTTCTTAGGCTTCATAGATAGCTTAGTGTTATGATTCAGCTTAGGAACGTATCTTGAATCCATGTGCTTGTGCCAACTGTGGCTGCGTAGAAATAGCAGTTTCTACAATGTGGTTGTGCCGACCGTGGCTGCCATGGAAAACATAAATGGTTAATGCGTGGTTTTTTTATCCCTACTAGCCTAGCAAAAGTAGAAATCAATTCTTAACCGGCCTTCATTGATTTTTAGAGAAAACACACTGCGGAAGGTTATGCCTCCCCAACATGATGGGGTGACCCTCAAAAATGTCTTGGCGTGCTACTTCCATGCAAGACGGAATGGTAAGTGGCGGACCAACTAAGAGCAACAAAAACAAGCTCGTGACGACCGCACCACACGTCCTCAGTGGACTCCAAATCGTGGGAGCCACTACCACAGGCACGATTGTCAAGGCAACACAAACCATACAATCAAAAGCAACTTGCACTAAATCTGGAGACATTAAAAAGCTGATAGAAGCCAAAAAATGCTTAATGAGCACGTTGACGTGCACGTGGATGGCTCCCACACGACATAGGACACGCTCAAGGAGGATCACCCAAGCATACACTCCGATGAAGAGCGTGAAGTTGACGCATGAAGTGACATGCACTATGATCATCACCATTGTCGTGTGGTAAACTTGAGCCATTCGCTCAAGAGAGGTAAAGCATCTACTAAGGCTATTGACAGCTGCAAAGGCATTAGAGTAGTTACACGGGAAGTTCTTACAAGCATGAGCGAAATGATGTGGCCACAAAGGCAATTTGCACTGACCATTGGTGGTTTGCTGAGTTGGCTGCCAAGACGATGGGACGACTCAAGATCAACACCAACATGGGAGGTATAATACCATTCAGAGGAGTGGAGGTGGACCCCTTTTCATGTAATGTGGCTGACATGGGACAGACCCACGCCCACTCGAGAGTCCTTATTGATGATAGCTTCCTCTGGAAGGTGGGACTGCTCGGAGGCATGTGTGTGAACCGTGTTGTAGTGGATAAAGGTGGACAGAAAACACAAGGTCCTTAAGGCTATCGGCGATGCTCTGACGTCTTCAAAGTTGAGTTCGCGGTCGCCAACCTATTGGCCCGTGTGAGCCACAAAATCACAGATTTTGACAGTGATTTCTAATTGCAATGTCTAGACGTGCATGAGGTAATACGTCGATGCCATGACCTTGAGAAGGCATTGCAGAGCATGACCCGGCTATGGATGCAACACCAATTATGGCTTGCCACAAGTATTGATGCCTATGCTAATGGTAGCCAGGATGTGCCTACCTCTATGACATGGGGATAGGTCACGATCACGTTCTTCCTCCATAGTGTGTATATCTTCCAAAAAGAGTGTAAAATACATGTTTTGTGTGTCCACAAAACTCCACTCGATCATTGGGACGGCCTTGCCACGATGCGGCTTGACGTACGTGATCAAGGAGTTGGGTGTAGAGTAGCCACACCTCAAATGGCAGCCCATGCCCATGTGGAAGATGTTTTGTGCTATCATGTGTAGAAAGTGTATCCAATGCAAAGAGGCAAAGCGTGCCTTTTGTAATCTCAAGGAATGCAGGCAACTGGGTAGCTCACTCGTTTCCTACTTGAGCAAGTTCATCGTAACTCTGGAGGAAGCCAGAAGCTTTACTGAGGAAGATGGGACCCAGAAATTCAATGACCTGGAGTGCTCACTGCTAGAGTACTTTTGTGATGGTCTTGCAAGCAAGAAGCTTAAGGACAAGACCACCATGATGGGAATGGGCCAGGCTTAGACGAGCTAGAGGGCTTTGCGCTTCTACATGAGCGAAGTGTATCTGGCAAACCCGAAGCACTACTTGGATGCACGACCGATTGCACGTGCAAAACAAGGGTGCCACACACTCGTGCATGGATTTAGGGACAACTAGGCTACGAAGTAGAGGTTAAGGACAAGTAGCCTGCAAGCCCCCCAGTCAAGAAGACTCGTGACCACAAGACCCCCAACCACAAGCGTGGCCTTGACAAGGACGAGCTCAAGGCAATGCATGAGCATTGCTATACAGCCTTTCAAACATGGATAGTTGTGACAACACCGACCACTACGCAAGGACTCCGTGATGCAATTATTGAAGCAAACACCCTCTAAATGACGAGCTTAATCATCTTTAGTTGATGATTTTGGCGAAACCAAACTTAAAGACTAGAATGTGCTAGCATGATTTTTTATATAACCACAAGATGTGGACTCGAGTAGGTAAACTACAGGAGTTGCAGTACCCATCGTTCCCATTCCGTATTTACCACACTTGACTTGCTTTCATCGAGCCTCTTCACATAGAAAAGTGGAGGCAAAATGACAGTGCAGCTCAAAGGACCCCTAGATGTTGCTTCTATGAAACTGCCTGCTGCCACTACAGGTATGAATCCTTTGTTATCCTTGGCTTTATCCAATAGGTCGGCCTGAAACATGAGCCATCTGATGACATTGTTTGTGTTGATGACAATCATGCGGTATCTATGATTGGTACATGCAAAGTGAAATTTGTATTTATGCGATGCACACCAAGCTTTAAGTTGAGGGTACTCTACCTTCTTAACAAATTTGATGGGGTGCTAGACAATCCCTGCAAAACTAAGGCTTTGATGTGACTTGAATGAAAACGCTTGACCCTTAAAAAGGGATAGTACCATTTAACGTTGATTCTCAGTACGGAATTGTCACTAGTCATACTAAAAGTATGTGCCAGCTTGTATACAATACAAGTGAAGAGACGTATCCAATACGGTTGTTGATGCTTCTTAGCTCACCTACATAAAGTGGAAGACAAAGTGATGGAAGACTCGCCAGAAGAGATCAAATCCATTGTGGGATATTTATCAGATGTATTAAAAGATACCCTAGTAGGGCTTCCATCATAATGAAACATGGGCCACACGATTCCATTACAACCGGAGGCAACGCCTCCATTCAGACCCATGTATCGTCTTAATCCAACATATAGGCAAGAGACCGAACACCAAACTAAAAAAACCCTTTCAAAAGGGTCGATCCAGCCAAGTAGCTCACCGCATGGTGCGTTGATCCTTTTTTAACAAAACAACTGCTGTCTATCATGTGCGTGGATTACTGAGGTATGAAAAAGCTGACAGTTAAAAATACATTCCATTACAATAGATTGATGACTTGTTGATTCAACTGTAGGGGGCAAAAGTATTTTCATCCTTGGATTTTTGTTGTTCAAGTTTTCAAGAGAATAGTGAATGAAACCTCTATCACTCCATCACAGATCACACATGACCTTTTGCACACTTATTGTCTTTCATCTAACTCATATTTCCCACTTGTACAAAGTTCCCTAACCTTGGATGTGCAAGGTGTGTCATTCATGGCCCATTGATAAATGAAATGAATATTTCTAAAGCGCTTGATGAATAACAAATTCACTTACCGTGCATCTTAAACATCACCCTAGAACTGTCTGGTCACAGAAATGGCATAGTTTCATAAAGAAACACCTTGATGTACTTTTAAAAAATCACTTTTGGTATATTTCCTTCAAGCAACCACCAATGACGTGGCTTTGTACTTGGCACATTGCTTGTGCATCCAAGTAGCACATCCCTCTCAAGCCTTTCTTGGTAATTAAGGAAGTAGTGGCAAGAAACATGGGAAGCTACATAACGAGTGACACTATAATGAAATCTCCAGGAACCAATGAAATGACAACGCTTATGAGATTGGAAATCCCCTCGCCGCCTCATTTCCACTATAGGGACACCTAGAGAGAGATTAAAAGAGGTGCAAGCACACAAAAGTGAATCAGTGACCTATGTAAGATAATGAGTGGTCTCTTAAGCCCAAGCCTCTATATGACTGAGAGTTAAATGCACCACGGAGGAGAATCAAAAGTCACAAGAAATAAAACCATTGCTAAAAAATGGAAAATTCAAACTTGCTTGTGAGCTTCAAATGGTTCTTAAAATCTCCAAACAATCTGATCTTCTAGATCCATAATGAAAAACAAAGAAAATGTGCTTGAAAGTTCTGGTTATGTTCTCTATTGTTATTCAATTCAAGAATAAATGCTGAAAATTAACATTGGATCCTTGATCCTTTGAAGCACAACTTCAAAGGAAATTCATTAAAATCACAAGAACAATGAGTACCGATTGATTAATCGCCCAAATTCTTGAGGAAAACTAATGAAAGTTAGTGCAGTTGAGGATTTTAAGAATGATAACATTTGTACATGATTAGGGTTTTTCACATTGCTAGAAAGAGCAAAAGGATCAGAGATATAAGTTGGAAATGAAGTTGTTATTCTTGAAGACTATGTGAACCACTCAAATTTCAGTTCTGTGAACTATCAAGTCTGGTGGTGAAGTGTTGTTATCTAATGAATGAAAAAAACCATTACTCTTTGCGAGAATGTCATGTAACAATGCAGTCCTTGATTTGATTGGACTTATGGATCAGTCTACGTTAGCACAAAGATTTTAAGAGACCTCGTTCCATTGGTGGATTGATCCATAGAAAGATGGAGGAGAAAAAGAAAGAGAAGTCGTACATTGTAGTGCATTGTAAGTTTCTAAGTTGACTTGAAGTTAATTAATAGAAAACAAATCTAGGCAACACTATTAATCAAGTAAAACGAACTAGAAATGATCAGGAAAATATGATTTTCTTTGGATTTTTTTTCCCTTAAACATTACCATATGTAATACAAAGTCTTTCCATAAAAATTCATGATTTTAATGGAAATGAGCATGGATTTATTTTTTCTGCACAACAACATCATGTAGATTTGCTACCCTCTTCCTCGAGAAAAAATCCCTTCAAACCAATGGCCACGTGCCATGATTTTCACAAACGTTTTTCTATGGAAAGGGTTTTAAAATCTTCAGTATCCATTACAGACAATTAGAACGAGACTGCAATATTTCTTTAAAATTGTAGTTTCACAATGATTTCCACTGTACTAAAAAATGTTGGGAAACATGTGTGGATCCCTTGGTCAATGTTTGTTTCTCATGTTCCCATGATTTTGTCCTTGTCTAGCTTTGGGTGATTCGATTCTTACAAAAAACAATGGAGGAGAAAAATCACCACAAAGAAGTTAAAATCAAACAAAAGATTCAAAAGACGAGAAATGTTGAAGTGTGAATTCGGTCACTTGTTGATCCCAATATGAAGTCAGATCAGCATTTGTAAATGTAACAATATGTATTTAACGTGGTCGTAGCCAATGATTATCGTGAAACATACAGGTTTTTGGATTCTATCACGAAGCATTTGACCATTTGCACAAGACTAAACAATGTTGTTAGTACCTCTCTACTTAGTCACTTGAAAAAGCACTAGGTGGAATATGTGTGACCATCAATCGCGATTCATTCATCCCTTTCAAAATTTTGTTGGATTTTTTTTTCTACTTTTGATTGGCAGCTGAACAAATCTAAAACATCATGGCCACTCATACATTTGACAAAGGAATTGATATCCTCCTTTAAGAAATGTGATTGAAAACAATTTTTTGTATAGTAACATGTTATGCATACTAGTGTGGAAGTACATGGGGCATAAAAACTATCATTGTGGTTATGCATATCTTGAACATGTAATTATGTCATTTGGAACATTAAACGTGTTTCTTTTACAGAAATGAACACATCCTCCCATGTACGGAGACAATTCGATATCATCCACCCTTAAACTTGATGGATGGGTTTTGTTTACTCCAACTCGGAGTAGGTTTGTACCGAATTTGAAACCAAATGTACATGATCATCACAAGTATTAATTCATGAAGAAGACAAAAAAGGATATAGCTCTTGTGAAAGTTGAACATCAAGCGATGTTATCTGTGTCACAAAAAAAACATTTGGGTAGATGCCTTTGCATTGGAAATGGTGTCTCACCAAGTCATTGTATGAACAAGAAAATGATAATGACAATATGCTTCCTAAGGGAGTGCCACTAAACCCGGTCCTAGTAGCACTTCAACAACAAGAAGAATATCAAGGATCTCGTGAATTACTACCAATGAGATGATATGAGGACGTGCCTAGAAGGTTACTTCAAGTATTGACACATGTGTTATCAAGGTAAGTGGAAGCGATTGAATCACCTTGGGCTGCTTCATATTCTATCAATAGGATGGAACCATGGTCCCACATCTCCATGAAAATTTGAATGGATTTCCCTCAACATGCAAGGAATCCAATGTAATTTGTTTCCTTATTGACCTCTTTGACATCATTTATCATTGAATTCAATCGCTGAAAAAGAGAGCCTAATGGTAAATTTAGTTGTCCCTCTTGCCATGAGTAGTGACTGAGCTAGGATACTTACTACAAAACTAAAAGAATTTTTTTCTATAAAACTCACATGAAGTTATCACGGGCCTTTCATCCTTATCTTAACATGTAAACCAAGTAATCCCATGACACTAAACAATGATTAAAGATATAATGCAAGCCACAGGGAACTGAGGGGTTTCTCAAGCTAGTGACCATAAACATAACATGTAATTATTCGACCTCAATAGGCATGGGTTAAAAGCTATTCAACATGGTTTTCAACACATGCCTTAGAATATCCTAATGAACCTACTGGTTTAAGACACAACATTCTTTTTAATAAAGTGTTAGTAACTTTCTAGAAATGATGACAACACATGTATGATGGTAAGAAAAACATCACAAGTGAAAATGGAAGTAGCAAAAATGTATGAAGTGAACATCTAATTCAACAACCGTGATCATATCCTTCCAAGATGTGTAGGTGTAGCATGGCAGTGCCATGGCAACCAGTCGAAGGAGCCACGTGGCTTGAGTGGGGTCACATTGGATTGTGGGCGGTTAGACAAGATGGCTTGAGGGTTGGAAACCCTCAAGAACCGTAGTTTTGGCCTTGTCAGCCAAGGATTCCTTGAAATGCATTACATTGGTATGGGAGCTCTAGGGCTCAAATCTGATGCCGGGATTACCGAAGATGCCAAAACGGCTCTCATTCCTAGAGGGAGAGAGTGTAGCATGGCAGTGCCACGCAGAATGCTCGAAGGAGCCACGTGGTTGGAGTAGGGTTAACAAGGACTGTAGATGGTGAGACGGGATGGCTTGAGGGTCGGAGACCCTCAAGCACCAGGATTTTGGCTTAGTCGGCAAAGGATTCTGATGAAAATATTACAGTTGGTAAATCTACCTATGACGACAAAACAGAATGTGCTTAGTTCATTGTTACAGAAATCCTAACACATGTGAGTTCACACCGTTGTGTTCACAACAATATGGGTAGTAAAATGGTTTTTCAAGTAAATAGCCTCAAGTTGTACTTGGGTCCTTGGAAGATATATTCTTTTCCAGACTACCTAATGAAAAATGGACAAATGCATGCACAAAATGATGGAGTACATTTGCACCGATTGTAAAAAGGAAAAAACAAAAATTGTTGCATAAATAATTCAGGCTACGAAAAGTGAAATTGTTTCTCATAGCCCTAGAATAAGATGTGGCATATCCATCATAAGATAATCATGTATTTCAGGAGGCATTGGCTCACATCTTGAAATGCACGTTGATGCCATAAATGAAAGAATAGAGGAGATATGTCCCAAAAAAAAGAACTCCCAAAACTAGTTTTGTGTTTCCTTGTAGAAATACATGGCAATCCATGAAACCATATCTTTTATTTTTGTGATTGTGGATAAATGAATTCAAGTCAAATGCTTCTCAACATTGTTTTTAGATTTTTCATAGCTTCCACCACGTTCAACAATTTTTCTAACAAATACAACAAAGACAAATATGCTAGTGCAAGATTCCTAAAGAAGTCCCGACACATTATCTTTGTGTGCTGAAGTATGAATTATGTTAGTTATGAAGTTTCTTAGAGCAACTAATCATAAGAGAACACTTCACACATTGCTTGCCTTGATTTTGCAAGACCTTGCAAAATCATGGTTCTTCTTTCTAGTCTAAATGAATGCATCAACATTAGCATAGTTTCAATTATCACTTGATTGTTGTATGATCTATTAGAATATTACATGTGGTTCTCTCTATGACCATGACTAGTTACATTAACACTTGAGTGGAATAGAAGAACGAGTAGAAACACAATGAATGCAATGTTGGAGGTGGCCCAATTGTGGAGGCGGAACCAAAGTAATGGGAGTTATGTAGCGTAGTGCAAGTCGCGAGGAATGCAAGTGGAAATTTAGTGGTTGTACACACAACACCATATTGTATCTAATAAGTTACCACAAAGGTGCACACATTGACAATGTAATAATTACTCAGCAGATATTAGGAAGTAGGAGTGCTAGAGCATGAGTGCTAAGAGCCAAAACAGAGAACAGAGGTTGAAGTAGCTTAGAAAAGTAAGCCTAAAGAGGGAATCTAATGGATTATTTCACTAGAATGATAGAAGATCTATGAATTGTATTCTTCTCTAGCGCAAGTAAATGAGAAGGCCGAATAAAGGAAGTTTGTTTCTCAAGGATGAAGAGAGATGAGTGCCATGAGGTCATTGTGGGAGAGCAGTTTTTCTTGCCATATGCATAAGGGTGTGATGTGGGTAAGAAACATCCCCAAAATTTAGGTTTTATGGACCGTTCTACACAAAGATTTTGGCTCTCTTTGACAAGTTTTGCATGGTTATTGGTCACGAGTGTGTTTTTGCTTAGTGATGGTTTCTTTGGAGTTGATTGTGCTCGACCACTCTATATTTTTCCTTGAAACCTACCTCTAAAAGATGACCTAGGAGATAAACCTGATCTAATCATGGGAGAAAAAAGTGGACTTTCTTACTTGAAATCCTTGCTATGAGGTCTAGGAAACTTTTTAGGTTGTTACCACCTTTAGAGCAAGAGTGATATGCTACATGGTTCATGTTCTTACACATTCATTAGGCCATGGGTGGTATATGTCCACGGGTAAAGTTGAACATGGAAAGATTTAGAATGATTTCCCCAAGTGAAAAGCAAGCGCTACCCCATAAAAAATGTACATTTATTCCCTTGTTTTCATAGATTTAATACCCTATTTTCTTAACACAACTGGAAACATTTGGTGCTTTCATGTGAACGGCTTGATAAACCCAAAATGGTTATCATAAAGTATAATTTGCATCTACAAAGGTAGAAAAGGTTTCCTTCACCGTCCATTGCTACTATAAGAACGTTTTATGACATTCTAACTTATGCAGTTTCTCTTCCTTTTAGAGCATCTATTCTAGTTATACCATCCAATCCTTACCTTGTTCGTGCACACTGACTTGATTCATGCATAAGCACATGTATTCATTATATTGTATGGCTCATCTACATTTGATTCTTGCACAACATGCTTCCCACCACTCCACCAAAGAAACCTTTTACTTTGAAGGCCATAACAAGCTCGTGGAATAAGGACTTAGTAATGAGCGGCTAAGCCAGGTGTAAGGGGGGTTAAACTTTAACAAACGACATTTCTTACACCACCATGCATCAAAATCTGGTTTCATGCAATTAAAAAGGGATCAATGGAATTTAATATATTGACATACCCCATATTTGTTGCCAATCGGGCTGCACGGTTATTGAAATTCTCCAATCATGAATGAAAAAAAAACCTTGTTCGCATCCGGATTATTCTGCTTCCTTCTTGTTTTCCGTGGACTAGTATCTTCTTTTGTTGTAATGAATTTTATTAAAAAATCATCGTCTTTGGAATGCCATCAATTTTCAAATAAAATCCTTTAGTAAAAGGAGATTAGTAGTTTATGCACAAAAATGTGTTTTTCAATGGAACCATTCGTAGTGAAGTGCATGTCTATCTCATGTTTTACATTCTTCATATATCTTAAAAAAATCAAAACGTTTGAAGGCTGCCAAGGCAGGTTTTCCGAGAAAAAGGCACGATGTGGATTAGACACCACTTGAATAACACCCAAGTGTATTTTTCTGGCCACCAAATTCACGGTCGCCTCATCTATACTACTTTTGAATCAGATCATCTGTTGTGAAGAAGATGTTTTTTTCCTTCAATGATTGTAATAAATGTTGTATTGAAGATATGACCGAAATGAACTTCGGTGTGATGAAACAGAATGAAAACAATTACCAAGAACCTGCATTTCTACTATCATTTCATTGACGCATTGTTTTTATTTAAACTTCCAAATCATGTTTAAGATGAACCTTCATATTTGTAATCAAGAATAGGTAACAAAAATATTCAAATATATGATTTGTTTTGCAAGCCTAAAATTGGCCTCATGCACACTACGAGCAAGGTGAATCTATGTTTATATGCGTGAAATGTCATGAATATGTTCTTGTTCTGTAATAAAGAGTCATCTGGTCATTATTATCATGTTTATTACATACCATTACACACACTTCCATACTACTACCAAACTAGTTTTCATCATACATTATCCCTTTTGAGTTACTCGGTGAATGATGAATCAAGTCACATTTTCTATACAAGAAGAACGCTTCTTCGCAACGTAAAATTCAACCCCTAAAAGAGTTAGCTGCATTTTTTTATGAATGATATATACCATGGACTTCACTAGAGTTATAAAATTCTCATGTTTGACAACAAACATATGCAATGTTTAACATCATTGTATTTCTGAAACCGTACTCTTGTAAATACAAAGGCATTGGTTCACATAGTAAAGACATTGGTTCATGAAACATCTTCAATCTAGATAATCCAAACACATCTACTATATTCATCAAAAAAATTAATGATATGGCTGTTGTAGCTCAAGAAGCTGAATGGACAAAAATGGATGAGGGTTTTTTCAGTTTAGCATACATTGTTTTTTAGAGTAAAAAACAATGTTTCATGTATGAATACTGAATTTTTCATTATTTCATTCGATTACACATGATCAAAGTTTTCTTCATGTCTAGAATAAAAATTGAACTCACCATCTCTTTTCTGTTATAAGTTAAGAATTGAAGTGGGAATAGATTTTTTACATAACTAGCCTTTCAAAAGGTTGATAGTGCACCATTATGTTTACGAGCATGTCAATACATATAACGCAATTTTTGTAGCATTGTGGCACAGAAAGAATAGTTAGCAATGAGGTGAAGGATTCTGAAGAGAGGGACAAGAGACTAGTCAACAAGGATGCAAGGCGATGTCTAAAAGCAGGGAAGCAAGAGAAACTGAAAAATATGTGTTTGTATCTATACGTAAGAACAAATGAACATGGAAAATAGGTTCTCTAGGTCAATTTGCAATTGAATTTCAATGGTAATGTGGCCACAAGGTGTTTTTTGTTCGTAGGAATGAATTGTAGCCTTCTAATTTGATCCACACATCTCAAAATGTGTTAAATCATGTTTTTCATTCTTTTCAGCAGTTTTCACGTCAACAGCATCAAATCAAGATGGTTGAAACTCATATTTCCTACAGGTCGTTGAACTCATATATTGGCCTTTAATGATTTGTTCATGCATAAAGGAAACCAGTAAATTATAAATAACATGAAGGAGCACTTAAGTGTTACTCCTACAGGTTGCAAGTTTAATTTGTAGCACTCGAGAATGTAGGAAATTATGACACAAGAGAAGGACTTCTTCAGTGAGATTGATGGGACCTTGGTTTATTGAGGTCTCAATGTATCAAGGAGGATTATGCACGGTTCTTTCATGAAGTTCTTCCTTTACTTCATGAACTTCATCTTGTACCAGTGGTGAAGAACATGGTAAAACTAATCAAAAGTAGTGACCTCACTTACCCATTGATTTAGGGTTTGTATATGGTGCCGATTGTACTTTGAGGCTCTGTCCATCATGGCCTTATACGACTGAGGAATTGAGGCAAAACCAAAAAAAAGAGTACAAAGACAAAAAGAAATTCCCTTAGCCATGGTCATGCCTTTTGTTCCTACTGCATATGTCATGTGGCACGCTTAGGTTTAGAACGATTGAAATGGTTTTTAATCTTTCCAACATACATTTTGTTATGAGGAAGTTGCTACCCATCCACTTTGATATACTTTTCATGAAAAAAATTGATGTTCAGCAATAATGAAAACTATTGATGAGGATCATGATTCTCTCCTCTTTGGACATAATTCCCTTAAACTTGAGATCAAAGGCGAGGATGGCAAGGCCCGTGTAGTTGAATAAGGATTTTAGAAGAAATGCAAATCTGAAACTTCAAACTTCAATTGCCAAGAAAAAGGAGCTGCACAACAATGAACTCCAAGGGATGACAATTGTTATTTGAACTTCCTTAGAATATGCAAAGGGATGGAGGTCTATAACTATAATTCAGAACCCTAAACTGTCACATTTTGGTACAACAAATCAGGAGTATCTCGTGAAGTTTGAGGTTATACAAACGTCAATAAGAAATGTATGATTGCATGATTCCAATATTTTGTGCATGTTTTCAAAAAGATAACATGCCGCGTAAATGATTCTCTGCAACAGTTTTTACTTGTGCATGAAGATTTCCCAATATACATGAAAAGCTCCAAGTAAAAAGCAACACGCCAAAAGATGAAACCTTCATGTAGAGATATCAAGAAATGTTCTTCTGCTTACATTGACATAAGACCAGGCGACTTGATACCCACCATGTCCAATTTATCAGGAGGCATGCCCACACCTCTGAATTAGGAACAACATGCCGAGTATGGACAAAGTTAATGCTACTAAATTCGTAAGTAAGAAAATGGAACAATGTAGTCAGAAAAGATGTTGTTGTTATATGAAATGCATCGTTGAAATGATGAAAGTATCATGCTCCTCAAATGATGAAAAACCCCATCTTTTGAGGGGTTTGCACCTTTTTGCAAGAGTGGTTTGCGTGGGGGGTTGCACAAACTCCATGCGTCCAAAGGGAAACTATTGGGCCCTGCCATTGCGACGCATAGCAGATGCCTTAAAAAAACAAATTCCCTCAACCCTGGATGTAAAGAGGGGTTGGGTTTGAAAGTATTATTTCTGCAAGCCACGGATGGTTTCTGTGCCACTAAAAAAGAGTCCAAATTCTGAAATGGGCATTTTTGTTCAATTGCAATGGAGCGATGACCCTTTTTCTTTGAGTGTAAACATATTATTATGATGTAGGGTATTATGTTTTGCGCATGCGAAGGCAAACATACAAAACCATAAACCATCATAAGGGGCTTGCGTGTCGAAAAAAAAACCAAAAAAAAACAAAAGGGTCATCGCTCCATTACGATGTTGCGAGGGAGTGACCGTCTCGATTGAGCGACGGTCACATGACCCTTCTTACCATGCTCGATCAGTGTAACATGTGGCTGATCGAGCATGGCATGCGAGGGCCAGATACGTCGTTCCTTTTGTTGGAAGAGGTGGTTGTGTCGTGCCAATACTTAGACTTGCGGGTATGCAAGCTTAATAGTTAGCGTAGTCTGGGTATGTGAGCTACTTCACCCATTGACATATGGGTTTACTTCTATAAGTTATGAGTAGTTTTTTCAACATTCATTTGAATCCATACATGTATAAAAAGGCAAGAAAATTCATTTATGTGAATTCAAAGTGAGATATGTACTAGAAATAATTACAAAACATTTCATAGATAAATCGGCATTTAATGAAAGAACATGATGTTGAAAGAGCCCTAGTGGCCAGGGAGGGTGAGAGGGAGAGCATGTGGACAGGGAAAGAGATGAGAGAGGGATGGCTCTAGTGTAAGTCTTTTCTCTTCATCAAAGAGTATTTTTGCCAGATTAACCAAATTTGATGGAGCCCTCATATTCTTTTTGATTTTATTATACATCATTTTCATTAAGCCTCACATACCATGATTTTTCTAAAAATTGATTTTGATGAATCCCAAAATGATTGTTGAGTTATCGACAAGCTCTTGCTTAAGCCACAAAACATTATGATATCAAAAACGGCAATTGTTTTGTCTTGCTAGGCAAGATCAATAACTTAAGGGCATAAATCAGATCTAGATATGGCCTGACTAGAAATTGGCATGCCATGGTGGAGCAGATGTGGTAGTTATTGAAGCAAGCTTGGCCATAGTATTAGGGGCAACTAGCGCCTCCATCTGATTGCTGAGGGAAAAAAACACCATCGTGTATGTAAGGTTATAAACAAAGTGGGTACGAGGTTTTCGTACCAATGAATTTTACGATATGGACATTGAACACATGGATACACATTAAATATAGTGTTTTCTTACATGCATCCTTGAAGAACTCATCACCACATAGTAGAGAAATACAAATTTAAGAAACTTCAAAAAAATCATAAGTGTACAACTGAAAGAAATGAGAAAAGAAATGTAGGAAACCAGTCTGTTGAGTTCAAGTGATGGCAATAGATTTTTCAAGGTGGTAAGGGTCCGTATCAATAGGCTACGTTCATGGTGCAAGATGAGAAGTGTTGCTTGAAAAGTTCATAAAGGCTCTCATTTAGTGTGATGAAATCCTCTGTTTGCAACTTGCAATCCAATGGCTTCTTGAGTTGAAGTGATGCAACACGAGCGAATGAAATGCAAAAGAGAAGAAAAAACATATGTTCAAGTGCAAATTGCCTTTGCTTATAGAGATTCACTTAAAATGGCCTCTGAACTCAGCTCCATGGGTCAAATTGACGATTATATCTAGTACATTCAGTTTTACTCAACATACAAATAGATTATGCACCAAAGAGCAATAACCAAGATGGCTACAAATTCTTTCCACACGTACATGCCAAAGCATCTGCACACGTTAGTGTTCACTGATGCTTTGTCAACAATCAAAGCCAGTTACAAGAAAAAATTACGACTCCTAAATGCTCTCTACCATAAAAACTCTATAATTATTGTCGTGCCTCTTGATCGCTAAAACTTCATTCATCAGTTTTCTTGCTTTTATCGGTTAGATGAACATCAATAGTTAATGTAATGGCTACGTGCTCTTCATCGGATGAACACCGGTTTTGTGGAATTTGATGACCTTTTGCGCTATTCACTGGTTTTAGATTGCTGACGTACAAACCTGCACCGATTTTGACTCCAAAACAACGAATAGAGTCACGCATCACCAACACGACATGACGTCCGCGTATTGACAGACTAATAGCCAGTCGTAACATGGACATGATTTCATGTAATCATGACTTGCTTTAGACTATTGCTCATTTCATCTAGAGATAACAAGTTGCCCTTAACTAGTGTGGATTCATTAATCGATTCTTGCCTTGCTTCCACCTTATCAGCTAGCTTGATAGTATCAAATGAAGCATGAAAGACGGTGAATTGTGTAGATATTCTTCCTCTACCCATTGGCTGCGGCAAACATCACAGAAAAATGACGAAGCCCATTACAAGCACGGAGTGCTCGCACAACTTTCACGATGATGCCACATGTATTCCCGTTTAGAATTGAGTAGGAACATGCATGAACGATGAAGTTCAGAGATTGTGGGACGCGTTCTAGCTCTTGTTGCTGACCCAATGAAAACCCATTCTTCTCTGCAAATTGTCTTTGCAGACCACTTGTCCTCCTAGCAAGCGATGGAGCGGTGGGGGTTTTTTTGTACGTGTAAAGGCTAAACCAAAACATTAGGAACTTCCCTGAAAATAAACCGTGCCGTGTCGGTAGCATTAAATGAAAAATTGACCCATCTTGCGAACATCGCATCCGTCTGTCCCTCACCCACCGGCCTTTTCTCTGCCCGCCAATCCACACCTCAAGCTCAGAGCCGCCTCTTTGCCTTCCCGCCCCCAAGACTCCGACACTTTGCCAACCAGTCTGTCAATAGACCATTCTCACCAGACGAGTTACATGCCGCCCTAAAGAGCCTACCACCCAACAAATGCCCAGTCATCGATGGACTAACCCGCGAATTCTACCTTGCCTTTTGGGAATCACTCTCATCACCCCTCACAAATGTCACAAACAATATCCTCACCACCCACACCTGCCCACCATCCTTCCTGTACAGCGCCACCATCCTTATACACAAGAATGGACCTAAAGACGACATCGCCAACTACCACCCCAATCACCCTCCTTAACACATGTTTTATGATAACAATGAAGGCAATAGTACTTTGTCTTGCACCCGTCCTCCTTACCCTCATCCATGAGAACCAAACAGCCTTCATACGTCACCAAAATATTTACCACACTATCAGCACCATCCTCGACATACAACAATACCTAACCAACTCATCACGCCGTGGTCTTGCAGTTAGCATTGACTTCAAGAAGGCATACGGCTCTCTCAGTCGCTCATACATGCTTCATGTCCTCCGACACTGTGGGCTGGACAGTGTAGTGTCCAACGTGGTTGAAACAACACATACAAACACTGCCACATCAATGCTCGTCAACAACAACCTCACAGTCCCTATTTCGGTAAACTCTGGCGTTAGACAAGGCTGCCCCTTGGCCCCCGCCCTCTTTGCCTTGTCCCTCAAACCTTGGCTTACCTCCCTCAGAATGGGTTGCCTCCTAGGTGTTTACATTCACAGTGAACAGCTCTAACATGCACGCCGACACACAATCCATGCGCAAGCCTATGCTGATGACGTCAGTGTATTTCTCAATGATGACAGTGAGCTCCGCTACCTTCTCCCCTCGCTCAATAACCTACATATTGTATGTGGCCTTGAGCACCACCCAACCAAGACATGCATCGTCCCCATTGGGATGGAGCCACACATCCCCCCTCCTTCCGGCACACCTTTCCCCTAGAAAACATTGCCAAAATGCGTGCTTGGTGTCTTCATTGCCTCCAAGCTCAACCCAGCACACACATGGGATCCTCTATGACATGAATTCATCTCAAAGGCAAGATCCATGGCGTCCACACATGCATCCGCACTTGGGAGGGTCGCTCTAGCATAGGCCTACCTCCTCTCATCTGTTGTCTACCATGCCACCATTCTACCACCCCCACCAGAGTACGTCCAACGCACCTGGAGGACTGTGCACAACCTTGCAGACGGTGCATCAGTGGTTGATGATACGCTTTACTTTTGCCGATTTAGTATGTCCACGTTGACCCGCCAAAAATGTCTCGGCGGTCTTGACCTCCACGACACAAACATCAAACTCACCTCCCTTCATGCTCTCTGGGTACCAAGATGTGTCCTCGGCCATACAAACTCGTGGAACTTCCTTGGCCAAATGTTTCTTTCCTTCCTCAGAGAAAACCCCCTACCTCTGTTATTCTCACATCCCCTCATCACCCAACGCATGGCACTCAACCAAATATGGAAGACGTACATAGCAGCCTTCCACAAGGTTTTCCACCCCGTTAAGGATGCTCCACTTCTCCCAAAAGTTCTCCTTTGCGAAGGACTTGCATTTAACTACCAAATTACCCGCAAAAACAGAAGATCCTTTGGTACTCGCAATATTGACGACTTTCTTCTCACACTAGTTGTGTCAGGCATCCTCTCGCCACTAGATAATGGTGGCTTTTGCCCCTGCACTATGTCAAAACTTTGCAAAAGATTTTCTGTTTGTGAATCCAACGTATTCCGTGAAGTCATTGATAGACTTCCGGAGTGCTGGGAAACAACATTGCGCTCCGCCTCCCCCCTCACAGCAGACGTCCTTGCGTCATACATCACATGGTTTGTTCAGAATGTGCATGAATCAGACGCACATCCACCAACAGTTCTACGCATAGAACAAGTTGAGGGAGACTCCCTCATATGCACCCCATTTGCAAACCCAGTCCGCCTCTCCCGCCCCTCAGGCGTTCCCTGCCCCTTCCAACCCACCATCACTCCAGTATGCTCCATACCTTGGACGAGTAGCATTGACTGCCCGGGCCTATTCCGCCAAGCACGGACACACTACCCACACGGGCTCCACCGAGTCTACGACATGCTAGTTGAGTTAAACACTCCACGAGAGTGCCACCTTCACCTCACTAAAACAATCATCCCGTCCACTCTTGCAGATCCTTATTATGATTGGTCCACAATCACAGACTCACTGCCCCCTTGGACAGATCTTGTGAACATCCACAACTCATGGATTCCACCTGAGGCAAGAGATTTAAAAATCAGAATTGCGTGCCATGCCCTTCAAAGCAGAACACGCATGTCACCCATCCTTGAGGAAGATGACCAAAAATGTCCGTTCTGTGGTGAACTAGAAGACACACTCCACATCTTCCTACACTGTCCACATCTATCCGACCTCACGTCCTATATCAAGCACGTATTCTCCTTTATCATTGGAATTGCTAACCCACCAGGGTTTGTGCTCCTCTTTGGCACCCTCCCCCCCCCCTCGAACTACTCCCCGGCTTTGGTCCATTTTCCACTCCATCTTCACCTATCTTGTCTGGCAAAGGCGTTGTAATGCAAAGTTTTGCTGTCAAGTGTAGCCACTTGTAAACTTTGCAAACGCACTCCGCTTCCATACAAAAATAGCCCTTTGCTTTGCATTTATGGCCTTGTAAAACGACAGAATGCGTCGTCGCTTCTGGGATGAATCTCACAAATTTCCCATTTGCTATCCTAGTAACTACCCTATGCTTCCCACACACATACACCCCACATTCCTTTGGCAAGGTGATGGCTAAGAACCAAGGCGGTGGATCTAATGGGAGCAATGGGAGCGGTGAGTGCAAACGCAAACGCATGTCATTGTCAGCTGACCCATCATCATCTCGATGACCTACAGCGGCCAGCCCCCATTCGACACCCCCACAGACACCTCCACCACCACCACCTCTGCCATTACCCCCTCCGCCCGCCCAAACGGTGGAACTCCCCGCCTTGAACCTTGCCCTCATCTCCACCGAAAACCGGCCAGATCTCCCTATCCGTGCCGTGCCGACAACATGACGCTTCATCGTTCCTACCAATCAACCATTCTTCCTCTTCGCATCATTCCCTCGTCAACACTTGTCTTTGCTACTGGACCTGTGCCAATGCGTGGAGGAGCGCATTGATCTCCACCCAGACCTCTTTCCCATGCCTCCCAGCACCCCAGTATCCGAGAAGCGAGGACCCCACCTCATTGTCACTATACGTACCTTCCCCACGCCACCTAACCTCGGCAACGCCTTCATCTCCCTTACTTTTTGCATAGAGGAGGCTTGCAAAGCCTTCCTCGACTTGAAGGAAATGAAGGTTGCATCACCCTCCGGCCCTACCCTTGGGTCCCCGACATCACAACCGCCGGACGAGGCACGGATCCACACCTTGAAGGCAACCTCTCGTCACATCCTCTTCATCACCTCCCTCTCCAAGACCATCCCATGTGCACTCTCCCCTGAGTCCACGGCCTCCATTGGAGAGTGGAGAGTGAAGGTTTTCATCAAAGACGTCCCTCCATCATTCCGCGCAGAAGAGGTAAAAGGCATACTTCACCCAACCATCCTCCTCACCCACCTCGGGCTCATCGCCTGCCCTTGCATACTTCTTGGACATCACCGACTTCAAGCAAAAGACGGATAGACGTGGCCAAAGGGCTCTTGACCTTTTCACAGGATTTGTGATCGCCCCACCCCACCACCCAGACATTCTCCACATCCCCCCCTCCATCAGCTGGATCCCAACTTCCCCATCATCACCAAGGTCTCCCTCTCTACGCCGCGTTGCACACATTGCCTTGAGAGACACCTCTCAAACGCACACGATGCTTTTGTGCAGAGAGGCCGCATAGGCTCTGCTCGCCTTGATGTCTTGTGTGCTATCGCTAAAGCAAAACTCTACAGCAAGCTTCCCCCGACTCCCACAGTCCAAGGGGTCCTTAGTGACCCAAGCATTGCATTCATCAGCAATGACCAATTCCCTCATGAGTACACTTGTGCTCTCTTTCGCTGCAATGCCCATGGCTACGGTATCCTCTCATGCTTCCTCCACGTTCACAAAGAGAACCACATTGCCTCCCTCCTTGCCGGAGAGGCAAGGTTCGTCTCATTGGATGTCCCCATCTGTGAATTGAGGCGACGCCTCAACCTCCCAAACTAACCCCCCCCATGCCACAAAAAAAAAGCCATGGGTATACTTGTCAACACTCACGCTCCTCCCTCACTCCCACATATTCCGCCCTCCCTTAAGGCTTTTGGATGCTCCAACATCATGTCTCGTCTCCGTAGTGGACGCCCCAATGCCCACCACTCTCTCTTCACCTCGCTACCTCATTCCCTCCCCCCCTTCACCGGCTGTCCATTACCTCTACACGGCTACACTCCCTCCCTCCCCATCTCATAAGGGGTCCACTATGTGCTCGGGAAGATGGGCCATCCTCATCCCTTCCATCTTCTTTCCTACGTCTCCCTTCTTGCGGGATAGACTGACGCCTCCCAGCGCGCTATCTCGCCCACTGTCGGTAGTTGGGACCCAGTCTACTGGCAGTTCGCCAACCTTGCGAGGTTGGCGACGGAGGTTGGTTAGTGGGTTCAAATCCCACACTACCTGAAATGGTGCATACATCAGCTCCTCCCAAGGAGTATGATGGGCTCTAGCCTAAGTCATCACCAAAGCACGTTTGGGGTGGCATGCGCAAGGTGCGGTTGGGGTTTTTTCCTCTGTGGCGAAGGCCAAAAAAAAGAAGAAAGAAACAAAAAAAGAGGCAGGTGTTGCACGCAAAGCGTGCATAGGGTTACATAGTAACGGAGCAACCGCTTTCGTTGTAACACCTCTTAAGAGAGACTGGATAGTTTTCTGCAGTCTGGACCACATAATGGAAGGATTTCCATGAGATTTTATTGTAATGACAAATCTTCCTTAGTTTGTGTTTTAGAAAAAAATAATCTCCTTGTTTCATCCTTTGACACGAATGCATTTGCAAGTTTTATGTTTTTATTGTCATGACACAATAATTGTGTCAAGTCGGTCCCATTTTTGGTACTTTGGGCTGCTATCAATATCTTATATATGGAGCCATGTATTGAATATGGGCCGTATGCTAGTTAAACACGTTTTTTATGAAAAACAAAAACACAAGATGATCTTTGTCCAGTTTCAATGAAAATTGAATGTTCCTAGTCTTACGAAAAATATTATAGCATTTTTGTAAAGCGATCTCGCTTCACTTCCCTTGTTTTATGACAATGGCAGATTTCCTTGTGCTGTTCATGTGACTTGACCCTGTTTGAGCCCGGGTTCACGAGGCTCACTAGCTGGCCATCACGACAAGTTCCGTGAAACCGGAAAGGTTGCGGTTGTGGAGGAGCGACAGAGGGAGAAAACAACATGAAAATCTGCAAAACATTGCTTTCGTCCGCATGTATGACCAATCACGATTTTTTTCTGTAGGAGAAACCGATTGTAAAAGGGTTACTATGTAACCTAGAACAAGAGGCAGGTGTTGCATGCAAAGCGTGCACATGGTTACATAGTAACCGAGCAACTGCTTTTGTAGTAATACCTGTCAAGAGAGACTGGATAGTCGTCTGCAGTCTGGACCACATAATGGAAGGATTGCCATGAGATTTTAGTGTGATGACAAATTGTCCTTAGTTTGTGTTTTGGAAAAAAATCATGCCCTTGTTTCATCCATTCACACGAATCTATTTGCAAGTTTGATGGTTTCATCGTCGTGACACACTAATTGTGTCACATCTGTCCCATTTTTGGTACTTTTGGCTGCTATCAAGTTTTTGTGTATGGAGCCATACCTTGAATATGGATTGCATGCTAGTTAAACACGTTTCTTATGAAAAACACAAACACAAGATGATCTTTGTCCACTTTCAATGAAAAATTAATGTTCCTAGTCTTACCAAAGATATTATAGCACTTTAACAAACCAATCTCGCTTCATTTCCCTTGTTTTATGACAATGGCAGATTTCCTTGTGCTGTTCTTGTGATTTTACCCTGTTTGAGCCCGGGTTCACGAGGCTCACTAGGTGGCCATGACGACCAGTTCCGTGAAGCCGGAAAGGTCACGGCTGAGGAGTAGCGACAGAGGGAGAAAACAACATTAAACAAGAGCACTGTATTGTACGTAAAGCGTGCACGGGGTCCCATAGTAACCTTGTGGCGTTAATTTATCATTAATATGGCCCTCATAATGGAACTGAAGACAAAAACATCATTTTTCAAAAAAAGTGAGATGATACTAGAACCACATTAATTGGTCGCAAAACTGAAAAGAATACAAAGATCTTTTACGTACTTCAAAGAAGTCTACTATGTATGTTCCGTGTTAGATTTTGTCAATATCATAGGTCAAAAAACATGAGTAAATTTTACAGGGGAAAATGTGCATTCATTAATATGTTATCGTGCAATGTTGGGTAACGATGAATGCTTTCTAGGCAAAAAGGAAAATGTGGGATTTGTAGATGAAAACTTCATATAATGAAATATAAATTAATTTATATAGATCAATCTACCGCAAATTGTTTTTCTCCTAATGTTTCGTTTCCGGGATCAGTTGTTTGGCAGTCTAGCCAAACAACTGACTTGACTCGACGGAAAGCTTTGCCAAGCTTCCCATTCCGTTGCACAAAGCGTACTGTCTGCTTTTAAGCAGAATCACTTTCGTTGTCCAATTTCATTCTCTCCGGTTCCTTCTTACGCGAAAAACCCGTGTTTGAACGCGGACAAACAGCCTTTCCTGTCCGATGCCTCGCAAGGCTTGAAGTCTGAGGAGCAACGCAGAGAGCGGAAACAATATTAAATTCTGAAAAAAACTCCATCCGCATCTCTGAGCAATCACGATTTTTTTCTGCAGGAGAAACCGATTGTAAATGGGTTACCGTACTAGCACTTGAAAGGTACAGCAAAAACAATTTTAGTTTCTACATAATAGAAGTTATGCCGATGGGTGTTTCACACAAACACTAATTCAGGGGAGGCAGTTAAACACAAACACAATATATATCTGTCGGGTGACCTCGGTCAAGTCCTGGCTCGTACTCTTCGTGCCGTGCATCATTTGAACATCAAATTTTGAACTTGGCCCACCGAACGGCGGCGGCTTTAGCGCCAAGGCACACGGTTAGGCTCACGTGTCGCTTCTTGTGACTCATGAGCCTGGGTTTGTCTCGGTTTGCTCTTTTTTCCGAATCGGAACCATGGGCAAAAAGGTGTTTTAATGCAAACACAAACTCGAACCCGACAATTTCGTACAAACACAAAATAATGGGTAAAAGATAAATGTTTGAACCCTTCAAGTGCTAGTACGGTACTATGTAACCCAAAAATCTCGCCCACTGCCGCTCATCCGCTCTCTCCTGAGCCCATTGTCGACGTTGTCTTTCTGTGTGGCCAGGTTAGACCGTGGTGAAGGCAAGCAAAAGGAAAAACTTCCTCCGTAGATGAGACGGAGGACGTCAATGGGTGTCAGACGCATGCTCGTGCCACACGCGCTCTTCTTGCTGCTGCTCGGCCTCTCTCCAATTGCTTACTGCGACACCAGCAAGGCGCATAACCTGCTCCAGCACCGGCGCAAATGCCGCCTCGGAGAGCACCCATCTCAGTTCCAACGGCAGTCACAGCAGCCTCGGAGAGAACGGAGCAGGAATGCTGTCTCGCGAAATGCTCGGTGTGTCCATGGACGAAGAAGCAGAAGCTTCGCAAGTGGCAACGGCAACGGCAACGGTGATGGTGATGGACCATCACCATCACCATCACCATCACCATCACCATCACCATCACCATCACCATCACCATCACCATCACCATCACCATCACCATCACCATCACCATCACCATCACCATCACCATCACCATCACCATCACCGTCAC
>SZWC01002578.1:34283-48816 GCA_023375785.1 Penium margaritaceum | reverse complement strand
GTGTGGGTGTGGGTGTGGATGTGGGTGTGGGTGTGGGTGAACTGGAAAAAAACTAGGGCATGCAGGCCCATGCAAAAACGAGCATGAGCTCTCTATGTGAGTGCGATGCAAGGCAGTAGGAATTTGGCTGAATCTGGAACGCTGAATACAAAAGAACAAGGAGGGTTTACAAATGAGCCCCTAGCGGGCTTATATAGGGGCGTTAGCAGCTAACCCTACCGGGCCTTGTCACCCCTCCTAAACCCAAATGAGTCGATAGGGAGAACACACTGTATGCACTATGAGAGCAACATAGGTGGTCTCCTCGAGGCACCGGAACGGTTCTCCGAGTGCCCAGGTCGCGACCACCGAGAAAATATGAGCAATGTCAAAAAATCTCCGAATAAACGTCCAGACATCACAGACGGCTTTCCGAACATCGGGAGCCCCATAACATCCATCGGGTCTCCTCGTCGCACCGGTACAGTCCACCGGGTGTGCGGGTCTCAACCCACCGAGAAAACTCTCCTACCTCCTGACAAGCCCATATGGCTGTCGGAACGCATCGACCGCGTCTCGCCGGCACTGTCGTAGGTGCTGGAGAAGTCTCGGTGCAATCTGGAGGCCCGTGGTGTCCTGACGCCGTCCTCTGCCATATACCCCGAATGTGGGTATATCGGTAAACTAGCAATGTCCGTTGTGACGGGTGGAAGTAACACAAACCAACACTCCCTCTGGTTGACATAGCCGTCCACGCCAGAACGAATGAACGAAGTCATGGAACAACGTATGCGAAACCACAACATGCACCAGGTAATCATACATACACACCTGTGCTACTCACCTAAGGTCTCCTTAGACACTGGCCCATGCTACCAAGTGTCTGGGTCTTGACCATGAGAGGAAGGATGCACACGTACATAAACCAGTGTAGTGCCCATCACACACATATCAGGCAACAAGATGGTCTCCTTGTGACACTGGCGGTACCAGGGCCCAGGTCTCCACCGCTACGAGCAATCTAAGACATCATCATCCAAACACAGGGTCATGGGAGGATCTCCTCGTAACACGGGTGCAACGCACCACGTGTCCGGGTCTCGACCAACAGCTCGCATGCACATGCCACACATATTATAGCCACACACCAAGACACACGATCACATGGTCTCCTCGTGACACTGGTACCAAGTGTCCGGGACTCGACCAATAGGGTGCTACCATCTACATGCAGCTGTGCAGGCAGGTAGCATGAGCCATATGCGGGATGCTGTAGATGCTCACAACAGAGCATGAACCTCGCCATGCATCTCCTTGAGAAGTTTCTTAGAACCTTCATAACCACTTGCCGCGACACTAGGCGTCAGCGCCAGGTCAGCGTGTGACAACAGTCACAAGTTAGAGACAAAACTGCAAGGGTCTGGGTTGGGACACGAACAGAGTGTCAGGAAACTCAAACTGAATATCATTGCAGAGAGAAATAACAAATGACAGGTCCAAGGCATGAATACCTGCCGCGGCGCACGGCGGGTGTCGCACGCGGCAGTCCAAGAGCAGTCCTAAAAACCGGCCCAAAACCACTGTTTTGGCCGTAACTCTGCGCACACATGTCGGAATGCTACGCCGTCTGAACCTAGACGTGCACGATCAAAAGACAGATGCTACGACGGGTCACATGCATGCCTCCATCATCAGACGGTGGACATACAATGCAAAAACATGCACATAGGGCTCATGGCCAGTTCGCCGAAAGACGCCTGCAAGCTGTGGAGAAGACATCAGAGAGTCCCGGCAGCATTTGGGGCTCTGGAACGGTAGTCGGCCAGCTCCAAGCCGGTAGTCCGCCGCCAGACGTCGCACCGGTGTCACCAGGGTCGGCCTTAGGGATCTGCACGAGTATGGACACGGCCGATTGGTCACAGTAAACTGTACAAGAACGTCATAAATCACAACACTCCCCCATGACCTGATAGTATGCATGTCCATACACGTGGAGCACTGGTACAAACACAATAGTGAGTGACACAAACAAATGAGGCAGAGATGCACATCCCACACTCAACCACCCTCAGGCATGGGGCGAAGCCCAACAGAACAAATGGCCACCAAGAACTTTCCGCGAGCTAGTGCCTTCGTCAAGAAATCAGCACGCTTCATGTCAGTGCCAACCTACATGACGGAGATCACGCGTTGCTCCACCAGGTCACGAACGAAGTGATGCTCAACCGTAATGTGCTTTGTGCGAGCATGAAAGACACCGGAGTTCTCCGCAATGGCGAGAGCACTCTGGTTGTCGCAACACAACACAACGGCGAGTACTGACTGTCCTAGGTCAAGAAACAAGCGTTGCAGCCATAATGTCTCAGCAGCCCCTGCGCCCAAAGCAACGTACTATGCCTCCAACGAACTATGTGCGACCCTGCTTCTCGCTTCGCAAAGAGAGAGCGGTACCACGGAGCAGGAACACGTAGCCAGTACGGTTGCGCCCATCTGGGCTCCAAGCCCAGTCGCTGTCAGTGTAGCCGTCAAGGACCACCGAACACTGCCGACGAAAACAGAGTTCGAGGTACGGCATGGAGACCACATGCCGCACCACTCGCACAGCCGCGTGAAGGGCTCTCGCACGTGGAACCTGGGAGAACTGAGCAAGGAGGTTGACGGCGAACGCGATATCAGGACGCGTGGTAGTGGCCAGGTACATCAGAGATCCGATGAGACGGAGGTACAAGGTCACGTCCACTGTCTCCCCCAGCTGTGTAGGGTTGTCCACCTTCGGGGCATCCTGCCCATCAGGTGTAAGAGGTGTGGAAGTGGATGGCACTACACCAAGGAGATCGCTAAAGCGCTCCTCCACAACTCATGCGTGTCGGGCCTGATGCAATAACACTGTCTGACGTTTGCGATCTCGCATGATCTCCATACCAAGAAACACCGATGCAGGACCGAGGTCCTTCATCCTGTAGGGAGTCTACAGGACAGCCTTGGCCTCCTTCATGGCCTCCAGGGACGGAGACGCGATCAGAAGGTCATCGACATAGACCAGGATGGCGGTGAACCGCTCTGGTGTTGATAGGATGAAAAGAGAGGGGTCTGCCTCGCTTTGTACGTATCCTACACGAGTCAAAGTGCCGGTGATCTCCCGGTTCCAACACCGCGGAGACTGCTTGAGGCCGTACAAGGACTTGCGCAAGCGCCAGACCTTGTAAGCGTCCTCAAAGCCTGGTGGCTGAGCCACATAAATCTACTCATGCAGAGAGCCATGGAGGAACGCATTGTTCACATCCATCTGGTGCAGTTCCCAGTCATGCTGAGCCACTACACCGAAGAGAGCTCGAACTGAGGTCATGTGGCCGACAGGGGCAAAGGAGTCAGTGTAATTGACTCCTTCAATCTGAACGTACCCCTTGACGACCAAGCGGGCCTTGTAGTGTTCCTGTGAGCCATCCGGCTTCACCTTCTTGCGAAACACCCACTTGACCTGAATAGCCTTCCTCCGAGGAGGAAGGTTGACAAGCTCGTAAACTCTGTGCTCTCGGATAGCACGAAGCTCATCCTCACAGACAGCACGCTAAGTGTCAGCATCCTGTGATGAGAGAGCCTCCCTCAGTGTGCCCGGGTCGGGCGCCATAGAGGCAGAACTCCGCGTGGCAAGTGCACATGCCTCAGTGCCGGGCCTGACGACCAGAAGATCAGCTGCTGCGTCACAGGCGATATGGAACTCGCGAGTGACGAGGTCGTGCCCTACGGGGCACGCTGGATGTACCTGTGTGAGCTCAGTGTGGACACTCAGGCCTAGGGCCTTTGTGCCGGGGTCACCATTCGCAATGCTGCGAGAGGAGCGCCTGATCCGAGGCCCAACGCTCGCTGAGCATCGGAATCCAACTGTCGAAGATAGCCACCGAGCTCACGGGAGTAACTTGAGGTCGAGGGATGCACCTCAGGCTCAGGGACAGGTGCAACCACAGGGACAGGTACGACCACAGCTGGTGAGGGCTGAGACGAGGCAGCCGGAGATGCCGTGCGAGGAGATGCGTGTGTGGGGAACACGGGGCTAGGTGTGACAGCCGGAGCAGGCAAGAGTGGACCTGACACTGAGGCAGGAGTACCAGTCGACGTAAGAATGGGAGTGGGCGAGACTAGATCAGATATAGAGACAGGATTGCCAGCCGACGCAGGTGTTAGTGCAGAAGGAGGCGTGGGAACAGAGGTACCTGTGGGGTGTGAATCAGACTGTACAGGCGAGATCTTTGGACCGACGGCAATGATCGCCGGATCATCAAGGGCCGGAGACCGAGAGGGGACTCGAGCGGACACATCAACCTGATGAGAGGTGCTCGCTGGCGTAGAAGTCTCCCCCATCCGCCGAGAACCCTCACAGGAAGGAACATGGGCGGCGGAGAGTGCTGTGATCGAAGTCAGGTCATGGTAGGTGAGAGACTCAAAAAACAACGCGTCGCGGGACTCAATGATGCGACGACGAGTAGGGTCCCAGAATTGCCAGGCCTTTGACCACGGGGAAATGCCTATGAAGGCACACAAGCGGCCCCGAGGTGAGACCTTGGACCCCTGCTGGTCCTCAGTGTACCACACGGAGGCCAAAGAGCCCTAGACGCGAGCAAGACAAAGGTCAACACGGTGTCCAAACCAGAGCTCGTATGATGTAATATGGTCCGGAAGCGGACCGTGCGGGAGGCGGTTCCAGACCCAAGTCATGTAGGCGAAATCCTCAAAGACAAAAGACTCCGGGAGGTTGCACTTAGACCGCATGGCGCGAACCGCATCCTCCGTGGTGCGGTTCCAGCGCTCAGATACACCGTTCTGCTGGGGGTTAGCAGGAGCGGAGACCTGGTGAAAAATCCTGTGCTCAGCAAAGAAGGAGTCCATCTCGCCAAGGAACTCGCCGCCGCGATCCGAGCGGAAGGTATGTAGCGTGTGGCGAGACTGACGCTCAACCATCACTAGCCAGAGTCGAACCGCAAGGGCGGCGTCGCTCTTCTGACGAAGACTGTAGACCCACCACATCCGGGTTAAGTCATCAGTCAGAGTCAGAACATACCGGCCCCTCTCGGACAGAGACTCGATCTGGAGGGGGCCGAGAAGGTCTGAGTGAACCAACTCGAGAGGCTGAAGCGCTCGGGAACGAGAGTCAGGGTAGGTGCACCGATGCATCTTCCCCTCAGCGTAAAAAAGACAGTAAGTCTTGGGTGGCTTCTCGAAAGAAGCCACGACAAGACCGAGAGTGGGCTGTGTCGGAATGAGCTTTGACATAGTGTCGGAGCCCACGCGACATAGACGACGATGAAGCAACCGCTGGTGTTCCAGAGATAGAACACCACTGACAAAGACACGACCGGAGGAGGAGGAAGAGCAAGGAGAGGAGGGCTGAGCGATTCGATACAGATCATCTATCACTGAAGCACGCAGGACAATACTGCGGGTGTCAGTAGCAGTCACAGTCGCTAAGTCACCGGTATGCTCCACACAGAGACCCATCAAGGTGCAGGCATGCACAGAAAGCAAGCTGAGCACAAGATCAGGCACAAACAACACGTCAGAAAGGTAGAAGGGTCCAGACGGACCATCGAAGCATACAACCCCAACACCATGGACTGGCGAGGACTGACCAGAGCCTGTACGAACGGAACGGACAGGCGTGATAGGGCCGAGAACAACAAAGTCACGGCGACGGCAGGTCATGTGATTAGTAGCACCAGAATCGATGATCCAAGTGTCGCCAGAGTCACGACTGGAGGATGTCACTAAAAAACGAGCAATGGAACACTCGGCATCAGAGGGACGCTGAGCCGTAAGTGGGGAGGAACGACACACAACACAAAGATGAGACTCATGAATCCACTCGGTGTAGTCAGGCCAATCATCATTACATGCTGACTGTGTTCCCCCACACGCGTTGTCACGAGCCACAGGAACGGACAAACAAACAGTCTGTGAACCACCCGATGATGACAACACACTCGCACTCCCTGAAAGCGGAGCGCCAGAAGGTGGCGAAGCTCGGCGATGGTGTGGTCGCGTGGGTCCGGATCGTAGCTGCTCGCCGGTAGGGAGGCAGGAACAGCTGCAGTCGTGGCCGCCGCGCGTCCGGAGGAGGATGCAGGTGACGTGCCAGACATGGAACAGAGAGCAGGAGCAGTCTGGAGCCCACGAGTGATCCGCACTCAGTCGAGCGGCTACTGGCACTCGGTGTAGCGATGGGCGCCTCCACAGTTGTAGCAGTGCACAAAACGACCATTGCTACCACTGGATGACGACTACTGCTGACCTGATCCATGCTTCCTATTCTTCTTCTTCCCCTGGGCGGCTATTGCAATGCCCTGTGTCTGCGTGGGTGAAGATGGGGTCGAAGAGGAAGAGGAAGATAAGGAAGTGATGGAGGAGGAAGAGGGAGACTGCAGGAGGGAAGATTGTGGTGATGCGATGGCTGCTGCAGCGAGGGAAGTCTCCTGATGGGCTACCGCTGCCTCGCGGGCTGAGGTCATCTGAAGGAAGAGCTGATGCACCCAAAAAAGCAGCTGCAGAGTGGCTGAGAAGGGCTCGAGGATAGCGTTGTTGTATCGTGTGAATATGTCGGTTTACTCGAGGCGAACTCCGAGCATAATCGTACGAAGCACCCATAGCTATGTGCCTCCTGAGGTCCGCAAGCGCGTGTAGATGCACATGGCGCATCACTAGTTTTCCGCTGCAAGCTCCGCAGGCCCCTGACGGAGCGAATGGAAAGCACGAATGTGTGATGCACAAGTGGCGTGCGTCTCTGCGGCCAGCAGGGGTAAGGCCAGATCCCAACCTCCACGGGGATCGACGCCGGTGCCTGTGCCGGCCTCGCCAAGGAAGGGGCGGAAGTCGACGACAGTCTCACGTGGCATGGCGTAGAGGAGTCCGTGAATGACCCGGGCTGCTGTCAGTACTTGTGATGGGTCTGTAGGCTGGTACGGGCTGTGGTTGTAAGGCCACACTCCCTCAAAGGTAACCCACACCTGAAACAGGATCTCCCAGCACTCGAAGTTATCCTCACTGATGTACCGTGGCGGTGGTGCCTTAAAATCCTTGGGCTGTCGCTCCGAGTGGAGAACAACCACAGGCTGAGAAGGACGAGAGACGAGAAAGACTCCTGGAAGAGGATGGTCACCGGGTTAGTCAGGTGAGAATCGTATGGGGGAAAACGGAGGAGATCGGGTGCCCGTCTGTAGCTGACGGAGGCACTCCTGAAGAACTCAAATCTCCTGAGCCGGGGAATCATCCGCAATGCCGCGCATGAGTGGCTGATCATCCAGGAGGTCAGCAGGTGGTGGGACAGGTCGAGCGCCAGTCACGGGTGCCTGAGCCAACTGCTGGGTAGAGACCGCCATGCCGGCAGCTCCCTCAGAAACCCGCTGAGGAGCCGTGGACTGAGCACGCAGAAGCTTAGTCAGCGTGCGGATAGCGTCAGTCTGCTCTATCTAGAGGCCACGCATCTCATCCTGCTGGATTTGCAAGTCCTCAATGGCCTGCGAGCGTGGACTCAGTACACCAGACGAAGAGGAGGAGGGGTCGCCTGGTCCTCCTTGTTGTCGGACAGGCTCATGTCGCTGCTCAATATGGGGCGACAGGTCAAGTTTGTCGGATTTTCAAACCGTCAGCGTTTCTCGAGGATTTGAGACGCTGGAAACGTTTGTTTGTCCGGCCAAAAAATTGGCTGAGTATGGTGCTGACGGCCAGAAATTTGGCCAAGTGCTGAAGTTTAAAAAATTCGGCACTAAAAACTCAAGGTTGTTCAAATCAAGCGAAATTTGGACCACAGAGGCTCCTGAATGTGCTGAACATGATGGTGAAATTTTTGGTCGCAAAAAGTTGGAAAAAATGGCAAAACGTCACTTTCCCTGTTCTGCCCGAATTTTCAGCAGAAAACAAATCTGCGTTGCACTTCAGTCTTTGCTGGTGGCGACAGAGCACAAAACTGAGCGTGAATAGTAGCTCTGGAGAGCTTGAGAGAAGAGCTTTCCAACGCACCCTCAAACGCCAAAAACGGCGTTCGTTGGAAGCCAGGGCAAGCTCGTGCGGACGGGGAGGTGGTGGCTGACGCGATTTTCGTCCGCGGCTCCTCCACGTCCGTGCGGCTTCTAGGAAGTTGCACGGACAGGGGCAGCGGTGGCGCACACTGCTGTTGTTGCTGGTGCTGCTGCTGCCATCAAGCTTGACGGCAATGGCCTCAAGCCACTTTGGCGGCTACTGTTGCTGATGTTTCTGATGCCGCCGCCGATGTTGCTGTTGCTGCTGCTGCTGTGGTCAAAACTGTCAGCACTGTTGCTGGGCTGCTGGACAGCTGCTATGGCGCTGCCGCGCTGGCGTGCTGCTACACTGCTGCACCCCTCCTGCATGACTCCTCTGTTGCACAGGTGTTGCGGCCTACGCCTTGCAATGACGCAGGTTGGTGGGTCCTCCCAGGACCTGTCGCTACTGTTGTGTGCTGCTGCCGTTGCTGCTGCTCACTGCTGCTACGATTGTTGCATCTCTGCTGTGCAGCACAACAAGCTCTGGCTTGTTGCTCTGATACCATGAGAAGTTTCCTAGAACCTTCCTAACCACTTGCCGTGACACTAGGCGTCAGCGCCAGGTCAGCGTGTGACAACAGTCACAAGTTAGAGACAAAACTGCAAGGGTCCGGGTAGGGACACGAATAGAGTGTCAGGAAACTCAAACTGAGTATAATTGCAGAGAGAAACAAAATATGACAGGTCCAAGCCATAAATACCTGCCGCGGCGCACGGCGGGTGTCGCTCGCGGCAGTCCAAGAGCTGTCCTAAAAACCGGCCCAAAACCACTGTTTTGGCCGTAACTCTGCACACACATGTCATAATGCTACGCCATCTGAACCTAGACGTGCAGGATCAAAAGACGGACGCTACGACTGGTCATATGCATGCATCCATCATCAGATGGTGGACATAGAATGTAAAACATGCATATAGGGCTCATGGCCAGTCCGCCGAAAGACGCCTGCAAGCTGTAGAGAAGACAACAGAGAGTCTCGGCAGCATGTGGAGCTCTAGAACGGTAGTCGGCAAGCTCCAAGCTGGTAGTCCACCGCCAGTCATCGCACCAATATCACCAGTGCCCACCTTAGGGATCTGCACGAGTATGGACACGGCCGAGTGGTCACAGGAAACTGTACAAGAACGTCACAAATCACAACACTCCCATGACGTTGCGTCAGGTTGAGGTCCACACAACACTCCCCCTGGGCAGATGAACCTGGCAGCGATGTCGTTGATGGAGATGCTGATGTCGTAGCTAAATAGATCCTGGGCGATGAGTCATGTCGTGTGTCCATCATGCAGAGGTAGCTCCCCCTGTCACGTGCGAGTCGACTCCCTCCCTCAAAGACGAAGTGGTGTCTCCGGCTACAACTTGTCACGTCGTAGTTGCATAACCTGGGGTATACCAGTCCTCGCGTGACTGCCAAGGTTCCCAACTCACAGTCTCTGCTGTCTCTGCTCTGCCACAATGCATCTGTGTACGCCGGAGGAAAGGGAATGGGCGAGCAGCACGCGTGCGTGGATGAAGTGGCGGAGCTGGCCTCCGATACGGGATAGCACACTCTGAGACACAAGGGTGTACTGCCAGAAGAGGAGAGCTGGAGCGACGAACTGGATCACCACTCGTGGATGAAGATGACGATGGGGCAGGTGAGTCGAGTGGATGAAGGTGCATGACGACAGTAGTAGAAGAAAAAAGAGCGATGATGGGGTCGACAGGAGCGAGGATGGCGAAAGCCGAAGGCTTGCTCACCTCTCCTATAACAGTGTCCCCAACGGACGTCATACTTGGAGCTTGTACAAGATCCTCCCTGGGTATAGGTGTGCCAGATGCTGCTGGCGGAAGGCTCTCGCCGATAGAAGTGATGCTGCCCTCCTCTGAGAAATACTCACGCGCTGCCATCATCTCCCGCTGTAGCATGACTACATGCTCTTGCAAATCAGCATACTCTTCCTCCGACATGTTGAGGTGGCCCATGTGGACCTGGTGTACAATAAACTCTGCCTCACTAGATGCTACACATGCAGACTGCACAACTTGTGAGTACAGCGCCATTTGCATCTCTGCTGCTTAAGACAATGGAACTAGTGCTGCTGCATCCTCCTGGGGGTCAACCAAGCTCGCAATGTGCTAAGACACTGGAACATCGGATGCAGCTGCAGATGTCGCATCCACATCACAGCTCGTGTGTGTCATGCAAGGAGTGAGCGGTCGCATGCCGAGAGAGAAGGAGAAGGAGGAGTCGTCAGAGTCCGTAGAGCATGTGGAAACGTCGTCCGTGCAGGTACTGCCACTCTCGGCATCGATGTGATTGGTAGGGTCACCAACAGGTGAAACCGAGGGGGCAGAACTCAGCTCTTGCTGACGAGGTGACTCGATCTGCTTGTATGAATCTGCTCCAGCATCCTCGACTGCCGCCATAATGGAAACAGGTGTACAAGGCTCCGGCTCGACAATGTCCGTCAAGGCGACCAACAAGCGCAACTGGCGCTCACGCATTGTCTCGTCGGGAAGGCTGGTTGCTGCCACCTGCTCAATGATGGAGTGAAGACCACCATCTCACTCCGTCATGTGTGTCGGTGCTCCGTCCTGTGCACGGGACGTAGACTTAGGGAACATGGATGACTCCTGACACTGAAGCTGGTGCTTAGGTAGCGCACATGACACGGTGAAGTCTGGTGAGTCTGCTGCAGCACGTGTCCCAATGACACCTCTCAAAACTGCTGCTCTCAAGAATGCCTCAACCTCCAAAAGACCAACCGGCTGACTCTGCTCATGCACTGCGACTGCTGTCGTACTGGTGTGAATCTTGTGCGCCTACGCCTCCGGAGATCCTTGTGTGGTATCCCGATCCGCGCGGGACTCCTATGCCAGCGCCAAGCCGCTACTGGTTGGAGTCGCAAGTGGCACCGCCAAGGCACGCGGGACCTGCACTCCTCCTAATGCAACCTGCTGCTGCAGAATGTCCGACTATTGCCCCAGCGTAGATGTCGACCTCAATGACATGCACGTCCCAAGCACCCCAACATCCGCCGGACTGGCGTGAGTCTGCTGCACACTCTTCCCCAAAAGCATGGTAGATGCATCTCAATCGGTACGAGACTCATGTGCCACCCCTGGGCCTCCACTGGTCGAAGCCGCTAGTGGCACCGTCCAAGACGCCGTGCTTGAGCTCCTCCTGATATCACCTGCTACTGTGGAAGATCTAGATCCAACCTGGATGATGAAAGACAAATCTCCACCATGAACGCCATGTCAAGGTTGGACTCCACGCCATGTGCTGTCACCGTATCATCTGAGTCTGCCTGAGTTGACGCTCGAGCTGCACGGCCAGACGCGAGTGCGGCACCTGTCGCTACGGTCACATGAGGCAATTCGCGGTGACCACACCCCCCCTCAAAAGGTACAGCAACGGAGGCCAAGGAGGTGGAGGATGTATCAAAATCGAGAGGAGCACGCCGTGCGGAGTGCTGACGCCGACGTCGTAGAGTCACTCGACTGGAATGACTGCATGAAGACATGTCATCGCGAGATGGTGTCGTGGTCACAGCAAAGTGGAAGATCAAAAGGATGGTGGCAGCGTGGGACATGCTGGCAGATGGAACTGAAGGTACACCATCAGATGAGGAAGGAGGAGAGGATGGAGGTGATGTGATCAAAGAGGCCGTCGACAAACAAGAAACAGAATCACGCTCAGTGATGACGAGGTCACAAAGCCGCTGCACTCTCTGTCGGAGGCCGTGGATCTTAGTAAACATGCTCGCCAGAGGTCCAGCTAGGGGATCTACCAACGCCGGCAGATCCGTATGGTGTGGAGGACGCAGGCTTGGACGAGGCTGTAGCCAAGGTGGATGCCAGCCGGGAGGGCACGTCCAACAGCGACGCCAACCATGACGTCCATCACCATAGTAACAGGCGAATGCGCAGGGCGCCTGCTCAGATGTCCGTGAACTCATCTCGTGCACTGGACGATGGATAGGTATTGAGGGCACCTACTCACGGTGGTAAATACCAAGCCACGGGAGAGAATGAGGCCAGTAGGTACTGTCACTCCTGGAGGTCACGGCGTCTGAGTCAGCAAACGTGACCAGACGGGAAGAGCTGCACTACCACAGCAGGCCTGGAGACTACAGTTCGACTAGCTGCGGCCACTAATGCTGCTGCCACTAATGGAACAAAGACTGCTCCAAGACGAGAAGCGGTGGTAGCTGTAGGTGTGGCTGCTGCTCCAAGCGGTAGACGACCCAGCCCTCAGAGCTCGTAAGACTCAAATCCGCCGTCGATCATACGGGGTGAAGTGCACGCACCAATCCACAGGCCCAAGGAAGACGCCAGTCACGACGCGTCTCGAAGCGGAGATCGCTGCCGACGATAGTCTGCTGTCGGCTGAGAAGGCGAAAGTGCAAGCTCTCGCACAGTTGCCGCACTATGTAGTCGTCGGCACTCCACCGCCTGATGTGATATTACGGCTATGAAAGTTGCTGTTGCTGCGGCGGTAGTAGTTGGAAGATTATCCTCTTTTTTTTTGCTTTTTTTTCTTTGCCCTCGGCCACCCCCTGTTTTTTTTTTCTCAATTGCCCTCACCCACCATGGTTTCATTATCTTTATCCCTCTTTTTTTTGTCCCTCCCTCATTTTTTTTCTCTTTCTGCTCATCCCGGGTTTGACCGTCACCCGGTTCTATAAATCCTGACCTGCCCCCTAGAAAGGGGGCAGGTCAGGATTGGGGGGGGGGATAAAACAATGAGGGAGCGATGTCAGATCCCCCCTTCTTTGCTCCTCGCTCGCTCACAAAAAAAACGAGCAAGCGAGGTGAGCGAGCGAGTGAGTGAGTGAGTGAGGAGGCGAGGGGGGTGGGGGGGGTTCTGCCCCTCCCTCCGTCCGTCGGCCGACGGAGCCGACGGGCCCCTCTGAGGGGTCCCTCGGAGGGGCTCGACAGGGCCCTCTGAGGGCCCCCTCAAAAGGAAGGGAAGGGGGCAAAAGGGGCTGACGCCCCCCCCCTCGGAGAGGCCCCCTGATGCGGGACGAGGGGGCCCCTCCGAGGGGGCGGGGACCCTCACAGGAGGGCTGCGAGGCCCTCCAGTAGTAGCAGTTGTAGCGGCGGGTGTAGCTGCTGTGGTTGCTACTGCTGCTGCTGCTTCCGCCGCTGCTACTGCTGCTACTCTGTGTAGCAGCAGCTGCTGCTGCTGCTCGATGCTACCGCCGCTACTGCTGTTGCTTCCGCTACTGCTGCTCCTGCTAAACTACGCAGGAGTTGCTGCTGCTGCTTGCTGCTGCCGCAGCTGCCGCTTGCTACTGCCGCCGCTGCTACTTGCTGCTGCACGCTACTGCTGCTACCGCCGCCGTTGCAGTGACTTCTATTGCTGTTGCTACTATGTGCTGCTACTAGTGACGCCACAGCTGCACTGGCCGATGCGCTGTTGCAGCTGCTCTTGTTGTTGCTACTACTGCTACTGCACCGTAACTGCATTGGCTGCTACTGCTGCCGCCGCTGTTGCACTTGCTACTGCCGCTTTTTCTCTTGCCGCCACAGTCGATATTGCTGCTATGTGCGACTCACAGCCCCTGTGGCATTCACGTGTAGTTGCTTTGCGCTCCCTCATGCTGCTGCCGGCGTGGCGCCACATGGCGCGTTCTCTTTGCGTTCCGCCCATTGCTGCTGCTTCTGCTGCTCACACGTCCCCCTCTGCTCTGATACCGAATTGGAAATAAATTAGGGCATGCAGGCCCATGCAAAAATGAACATGAGCTCTGTGTGTGAGTGCGATGCAAGACGGCAAGAATTTGGCTAAGTCTGGAACATTGAATATAAAAGAACAAGGAGGCTTTACAAATGAGCCCCTAGCGGGCTTACATAGGGGCGCCGGCAGCTAACCGCACCGGGCCCCGTCACCCCTGCTGAACCCAAATGATTCAATAGGGAGAACACACTACATATACCATGAGAGCAACAAAGGTGGTCTCCTCGAGGCATCGGAACAGCTCTCCAAGTGCCGATGTCTCGACCACAGAGAAAATATGAGCAGTGTCATAAAATCTCGGAATCAACGTCCTGACATCACAGACGGTTTTTTGAACATCGGAAGCTCCACAACAGCCATCGGGTCTCCTCGTCGCACCGGTACAGTCCACTGGGTGCGCGGGTCTCAACCCACCAAGAAAACTCTCCTACCTCGTGACAAGCCCACATGGCTGCCGGAACGCATCGACCGCGTCTTGCCGGCGCTGTCGTGGGTGCTGGAGAAGTCTCGGTGCAGTCCGGAGGCCCGTCGTGTCGTCACGCCCTCCTCTGCCATATACCCCGAATGTGGGTATATCGGGAAACTAGCAGTGTTGGTCATGACGGGTGGAAGCCACACAAACCAACAGGGTGTGGGTGTGGGTGTGGGTGTGGGTATGGGTGTGGGTGTGGGTGTGGGTGTGGGTGTGGGTGTGGGTGTGGCTGTGAGTGTGGATGTGGATGTGGGATTGGGTGTGGACGTGGGTGTGGGTGTGAGTGTGGATGTGGATGTGGGATTGGG
>SZWC01002578.1:22569-34209 GCA_023375785.1 Penium margaritaceum | reverse complement strand
GGGTGTGGGTGTGGGTGTGGCTGTGAGTGTGGATGTGGATGTGGGATTGGGTGTGGACGTGGGTGTGGGTGTGAGTGTGGATGTGGATGTGGGATTGGGTGTGGGTGTGGATGTGGGTGTGGGTTGAGGCTTGAATCTTCACAAGTGCTTGCATGAAAAACAGGGTCATTCTCCTAGAATAATGAAAATTGTTCCTTGCCAAACGTCGGACGGGTAAAAGTTGTCACTGGATTTGTTTTCTGTTGACCAAGGTTGGTCCCCATGCGAGTGATGAAGGCTGGATCACCTGCTGCTCCCAGCATGTGCATGCTGATAAGATGCAAGGAAGCTTCCTAGCAACACTCCCGTTGATCAAGCGTCAGTGGCTGATCAGACGGTGACGACAGTCACAAGTCGTGCACGCAACGGCAAGAGTTTGGCCAGGGGTCACAAGGCAAAGTGTCTGAATGCTTCAATAGCATTTGTAGAGAGATAACAAATGACAGGTCCATGGCCTTAATACCGGCCGCGGCGCACAGCGGGTGTCGCACGCGGCGGTCCAAGACTTGTCCTAAAACTGGCCCAAAACCACTGTTTTGGCCATAACCATACGCACACATGTCAGAATGCTACGCCGTCTGAACCTAGACGTGCAGGATCACAAGACGGACGCTACGACTGGTCACATGCATGCATCCATCATCAAACGGTGGACACTAAGGCTGTGAAATTGAGATGGAGACAAGAAATCTCCATCGCGAAGTTGGTCTTGAACCTTTCGGTACGAGCTGTGTTGTCCCGTCGGTCAGGACCGAGAAATTCTCGATCTCGTACCAAAGTGCACGTGGCGGGTCTTGATCTCGTACCGATATCGACCTTGTTGTGCGACGTCTCGAACCCTAGGAGTTCACAACCCTGTAGCATTCTTTATAGAGCGGGCATCTGAGCATTGGGATACTCCCACAAGACTGGTGGTCATCTAAGACCACTAAGCTCTAGGGCTCAGCGGACTGCTGACTCACAATGAAAATGTCCAACTTGAAGTGTTGAAACTGATGAGCGTGGCAGGTTGGACGGAGTGTCTAAGAGAAATACAATGATGTGCACCTAGCGTGCCTTGTTGATCACGAGTTTTTCACTGGAAATTTATTGGTAACTTTCAATGTTAGAGCCAACCTAGTCATTGTCATGCTAAATCTGGAAGCGTGTGCCTTCACCACCCATAGCCCTCCCTCGATGGTGCTCAATCCAAACACCTTAAAGGATGCACTCTAGGCTAGGGACGTAGAGTTGTGGCGTGTTGATTGTGAGCATGAGCTGAGAGCCATTTTTCTGAACAGTACCTATGAGCTTGTCTATCTCCTGCCGGAGCAGAGTGCTACGCATACCATGCAAGAAGGTGAAGCCCGATGGCAAAGTGGATTGTTACAAGGCCTGCAGGATAGTCAAGGGATTCTTACAGGATGTGGACGTGGATTTGCACCTGTTTGCCGTATGACCACTGCCCGCGCTCGGTTTGGGTTTGTTGCTCTATATGACATGGAGTTGCACCAGATGAGTTTGAACAAAACGCTCCTTCATGGCAGTACAAAGGAGGAAATGTGTATGGTATAGCCACCATGTTGTGAGATTCATGAACAAGTTTTGTGCTTGGACAAGTTCTTTTATAACCTAAAGCATTCAATAGAATACTTCTGATGCACATGCTTTACACATGTTAGTGTGCCACTGATCTCCTGAATCTAGAACCAGGATATCAATGGTACACTAACTTGTGTCGAGCATGTGCAGAGTGACTTCGACCCGTCCCTCTTTCTCAAACGTATAGTTGACAGCTTCACCACCATGTTGGTGTAGGTGGATGGCCTCTTGATTTGTTTGATGGAGAGCATCAAGGAGGCAAAGATAGTCCTTAAGATTACTTATCGGATGAAGGAACTTGGTCCGTCAGCTAAGTTGGAGATCATACGTGATCGTGAGTGATACATACTCTACATAGATAAGGCATGTTACAACTGCGTCTTGGAGGTGCCGTTTCCTCACCTCATTGATGGAGTTTTTACAGCTTCCGCCCCCATCACACCTGATGGATAGTATACTTTGAAGGTGGATTATCCATTACAGGTGAGGGAGGTAGTGGACATGACCCTTTACCTTCCGCCTCTTTGGCTCTATGATGTACTCGGCCACTACCACATGATCATACATCGCATTTGTCGTAAAACTTCTTTGTATATTTTTTGCAATTTCCTTTGGCGAGAACCCTTCACGTAGTTGTGCAAGTGGTGTGGTACGTGGTCCGTACACCCTATCTTAGACTTTGCTCTTGATGGCAGTGTTTGGTACTGGTCAATGGTTACACAGATACTTACTAGGCGTGGAGCCTTAATGGGCGTAGTCAGACAAGCTACATGTTCCTCCTCATTGGCACAATTGCATCGTGGCGTAGTGGTCAGCATGACTGAATTGCGTGTAGCTTCTTAGAGGTTAAGAATGTTGCGCTGGGGAGTGGGGCTGCCAAAGCGCTGTGGCTCCAACGGCCTTTTCATTGAGTTGCATTACTTTGTTCCTTTCATCATTTTTCATAATGATAACGAGAGTTGTTTCTCCATTTCAGAAAACTATAGTGTGTTTCATGCACCCATAAAGCACATTGATGTTGAGCATCAACTTTTGTTTGATCTTGTGGAGAGATAGGTAAACTTCGTCGCCCAGGTCTGTTCGGACATGTAGCAGGTTGACTTCTTGACGAATGCACTCACGTACGGAAATTTCATGGTGACCATTTGCTTCTCGGGCTTTGCCCTTCACTTGAGAGTGGCTGAGAGTGGGGTGTGGGTATGGAAGGTTGGTCATCTCGTTGCGCACCTGTTGTTGTGCTTTGTGCCGTTCCTGTACAGTTTACTGTGACCACTCGGCCGTGTCCATACTCGTGCAGATCCCTGAGGCACGCGGCCCTGGTGACACCGGCATGACGACAGGCGGCGGACTACCCGTCTGGAGCTGACCGACCACTGTTCCAGAGCCCCAGACGTCACCGGGACTCCTTGCTGTGCCTTCTACGTCCTGCAGGCGCCTTTCGGCGGACTGGGCATGAGGCCCATTTGCATGTTTTTGCATTGTATACTCGCTGTCAGTCGATGGATGCATGCATGTGACCAGTCGTTGTGTGCGTCTTTTGACTCTGCACGTCTAGGTTCAGACGGCATAGGATTCTGACATGTGTGCGCAGAGTTACGGCCAAAACAGTGGTTCTGGGCCGGTTTTAGGACAGCTCTTGGACTGTCGCGTGCGACACCCGCCGTGCGCCGCGGCAGGTATTTATGTCCTTGACCTGTCAGTTGTCATTTCTCTCTGCATATGCTATATTGAAGCATTCTGACACTTTGACTTGTGTCTCCTAGCCAAACCCTTGCCGTTGTGTGTACGACCTGTGACTGTCGTCACCGTCTGACCAGGCACCGACGCCCGGTCAGTGGCTGTGTTGCTAGGAAGCTTCTACGCACTTTCTCATGGTATCAGAGCAGTGAGACAGTTCTCACTGAGCTGCGCAGCAGAGACGCAGCAGAGCAGCAGCAGTGAGAATCACCGCTGCAACAGATCTTCTGGGACCCGTTGGAGACGGCCGTTCGCCGTCCGAGCACTCCACCCACCACGTGAGATCGCAGCTGCTGAGGCAGCAGCAGCAGCGCGTACCGCCACGCAGAGGTGTGTGGCGGCTGCGGTGCGTGCAGCTGCCACTTCCTCCCATAGCCGCAGCAGCAGAGCAGCAGCAGCAGAGGTGGCGGCGGCAGCCGCGCAACAGCAGCGTAGCAGCAGCGGCCGCCACAACAGCGTGGCAGCAGCGGCGGCAGCAGCAGCGCAGCAGCGGCGTCGGCAGCAGCCGCGCAGCAGCGGCAGCGGCACAGCAACAGCAGCAGCATTCACGGAGGCAGCAGCAGCGCAGCAGTGGCAGGAACAGCAGCACGCGGCAGCGACAGCCAGCAGCAGCGTGCGGCGACGGCAGCCAGCAGCAACTGCAGCGCGCAGCAGCAGCGCCGCGCGCAGCAGCAGCCGCCGCGCGCAGCAGCAGCCGCCGCGCGCAGCAGCAGCAGCAGCAGCGCAGCCGCCGCTGCCACCGCTGCGCACGCAGCTACGCAGCTGCTGCTGCAGCTGACAGCACAGCTGCAGCAGCAGCTGGGCGGAAGCTGCTACGCAGCTTCTACGGAGCTGCCGTGCGCCACCGCGCAGCAGCAGAACGGTGACAAGAAAAAAGAAAGGAAAAAAAGAAAAAAAGAAAAAAAGGAGGGGACAAGCTGACATCAGCATCGCTGGTTGCTGACGTCATCAGGTCGTGCTGATGTCAGCAACCACTTGCTGACATCAGCATTACACTTAGCCAAATTTTCAACCGAAACGTCAAAAGTTGCCAGCGTTTCAACTCCCCGAGAAACGCAAAAGGTTTTGAAATCCGGCAAACTTGACCTGTCGTCCCATAGTGAGCGGCAACATGAGTTCGCCCGACGACAAGGACAAGGGACCAGGTGATCCCTCCTCCTCTTCTTCAGGGGTATTGAGCCCTCGCTCGCAGGCCATTGAGGACCTGCACAGCCAGCAGGAGGATATGCGTCGTCTGCAGCGAGAGTAGACTGACGCTATCCGCACACTGACTGAGCTCTTACGCGCTCAGTCCACGGCTCCTCCGCGGATTTCTGAGGGAGCTACCGGCGTTGCGGCCTCCACCCAGCACTCGGCTCAGGTGCCCATGACAGGTGTCTCGCCTGCTTCACCTCCTGGTGTGGTCTCCCCACCACCTGCGGACCTCCTTGATGACGAGCCATTCATGCCAGGCTTTGAGGATGACTCCCAGGAACGGGAGATTCGTCTTCTACAGGAGCGCCTCCGTCAGCTGCAGACGGGTATCCGACCTCCACCCGTGTCCCCGATACGATCGTCACCTGACTTCCCCAGTGATCACCCCCTTCCAAGAGTTTTTCCCGTCACTCGTCCTCCTCAGCCTGCGACTGCTCTCCCCACGGAGCGGCAGCCAAAGGACTTTGAGGCACCACCTCCACGGTATATCAGCGAGGATGAATTTGACTGCTGGGAGATCCTGTTCCAGCTATGGGCCACAGCCCATACCAGTCTCCAGATCCAGCACAGGTACTGACAGCAGCCCGGGCCATGCGAGTGCTTCTCTACGCCATGCCACGCGAGACTGTCGTTGACTTCCGTCCCTTCCTCGGCGAGGCTGGCACAGGCACCGGAGCTGATCCTCGTGGAGGCTGGGATCTGGCGTTGTCCCTACTGGCTGCAGAGACGCACGCCACGCGTGCGTCACACATTCGCGCTTTCCACTCTCTCCGTCAGGGACCAGCGGAGCGTGCAGCGGATTACTGGCGACGCGCCATGCGTATCTACACGCGCCTGGGGACCTTAGGGGGTACACAGCTGTGGGCGCTTCGGACGATCATGCTCGGAGTTCGCTTAGAGTACACCGACATATTCACACGGTACAGCGACGCTGCTCTCGAGCCTTTCTCAGCCACCCTGCAGCTGCTCCCGTGGGCCCATCAGCTTTTCCTCCAGGTGATGTCGGCCCGCGAGGCAGCAGTAGCACATCAGGAGACTTCCCTTGCTGCAGCAGTCCTCGCCTCACCACCATCTTCCCTCTTGCAGTCACCCTCACCTTCCTCCATCACGACCTCATCTTCCTCCTCCTCTTCGACCCCGTCTACACCCACGCAGACGCAAGGCGTTGCAGCAGCTGCCCAGGGGAAGAAGAAGAATAGGAAGCGCGGATCGGGTCAGCAGCAGTCGTCATCCAGTGGTAGCAGTGGCCGTTCCGTGCACTGCTACAACTGTGGAGGTGTCCATCGCTACACCGAGTGCCAGCAGCCGTTCGACTGGGAGCGCATCACTCGCGGACTTCAGGCTGCCCATGCTGCTCGTACCGCGTCCGGCACGACGACCGCACACTCCTCTGGACGCGCGGTGACTATGACTGCAGCTATTCCTGCATCCTCACCGGCGAGCAGCAGTGATCCAGACCCACGTGACCGCACCATCGCTCAGCTTCGTCATCTTCTGGCGCTTCGATTTCAGGGAGGTGCGAGTGTGTTGTCATCGTTGAGTGGGTCACAGACTGCTTGTTCGTCCGTCCTCGTGACTAGTGATGACACGTGTGGGGGAGCACAGTCCGCATGTGATGATGATAAGCCTAACTGCACTGACTGGATTCATGAGTCTCACCTTCGTGATGTACGTCGTTCCGTCCCACTGACGGCTCAGCGTCCCTCTGATGCCGAGTGTTCTATTGCTCATTGTACAGTGACGTCCACCAGTCGTGACTCCGGTGGCACTTGGATCATCGATTCCGGTGCCACCCACCACATGACGTGTCGTCGTAGTGACTTTGTGGTACTTGGTCCTGTCACGACTGTCCGTTCTGTTCGTACAGGTTCTGGTCAATCCTTATCGGTTCACGGTGTTGGGGTTGTATGCTTTGATGGTCCGTCTGGCCCCCTGTATCTCATTGACGTGCTGTTTGTGCCTGATCTTGAGCCCAGTCCGCTGTCTGTGCGTGCCTGCACTCTGATGGGTCTCTCCGTTGAGCATAGCGCTGATTCAGCGACTGTGACTGCTCTTGACACCCGTAGCATTGTCCTGCATGCTTCAGTCGTAGATGATTTGTACCGCATTGCTCGGCCCTCCTCCCCTTGCTCTCCCTCCTCCTCTGGTCGCGTTTTTGTCACTGGTGTTCTATCCCCGGAACACCAGCAGTTGCTTCACCGACGTCTATGTCACGTGGACTCCGACACTGTGTCGAAGCTCATCCAGACACAGCCCGCTCTTGGTCTTGACATGGCTTCTTTCGAGAAGCCACCCAAGACCAACTGTCTTTTTTGCGCTCAGGGTAAGGTGCACCGGTGCACTTACCCTGATTCGGGTTCCCGAGCGCTGAGGCCCCTCGAGTTGGTCCACTCGGACCTGCTCGGTCCTCTCTCGGTCGAGTCGCTGTGCGAGAGGGGCCGGTATGTTCTGACGCTGACTGATGACTTCACCTGGATGCGGTGGGTCTACAGTCTGCGTCAGAAGAGCGACGCCGCCCTTGCGGTTCGGCTCTGGCTCGTGATGGCTGAGCGCCAGTCTCGCCACACGCTACATACCTTTCGCTCGGATCGCGGCGGTGAGTTCCTCGGCAAGATGGACTCCTTCTTTGTTGAGCACAGCATTTTTCACCAGGTCTCTGCTGCTGCTATCCCACAGCAGAACGGTGTATCTGAGCGCTGGAACCGCACCATGGAGGATGCGGTCGGCGCCATGCAGTCTGAGTGCGGTCTCCCGGAGTCCTTCGCATTCGAGGGCTTCGCCTACATGACTTGGGTCTGGAACCGCCTCCCGCATGGTCCGCTTCCGGATCATGTTACACCGTACGAGCTCTGGTTTGGCCACCGTGCCGATCTTCGTCNCGTGATGGCTGAGCGTCAGTCTTGCCACACGTTACATACCTTTCGCTCGGATCGCGGCGGCGAGTTCCTCGGCGAGATGGACTCCTTCTTTGCTGAGCACGGCATTTTTCACCAGGTCTCCGCTCCTGCTACCCCACAGCAGAACGGTGTATCTGAGCGCTGGAACCGCACCATGGAGGATGCGGTCCGCGCCATGCGGTCTGAGTGCGGTCCCCCGGAGTCCTTCGCATTCGAGGGCTTCGCCTACATGACTTGGGTCTGGAACCGCCTCCCGCATGGTCCGCTTCCGGATCATGTTACACCGTACGAGCTCTGGTTTGGCCACCGTGCCGATCTTCGTCCCGCACGCGTCTGGGGATCTCTGGCCTCCATATGGTACACCGAGGACCAGCAGGGGTCCAAGGTCTCCCCTCGGGGTCGCTTGTGTGCCTTCATCGGCATCTCCCCGCGGTCGAAGGCCTGGCGCTTTTGGGACCCACTCGCCGTCGTGTCATTGAGTCCCGTGACGCACTGTTTCTTGAGTCACTCACATACCGTGATCTGACTTCGATCACAGTGCTCTCTCCAGCTCATGTCCCTTCCTGTGAGGGTCCTCGGCGGATGGGGGAGAGCTCTTCGCCAGCAACCATTCCTCGCCAGGCTGATGTGTCCGCTTGAGTCCCCTCTCGATCTCTAGTACTTGATGATCCGGCTATCATTGCCGTTGGTCCAGAGATCCCGCCTGTCCAGCCAGCTTCGCACCCCACAGGTACGACTGCTCCCACGCCTCCTCCTACATCACCCTCTGTGTCCACTGGCACCCCTGTCCCGGCGTCTCACCCAGCCCAGCCCACTCCTGTCTCTACGTCGGCTGACACTCCTGTCTCACTGTCCGGGCCAGCCTTGCCCGCTGTCATCCCAAGCTCAGTGTCCCCCATACACGCATCTCCGCGCACGGCTTCTCCGACTGCCTCGTCTCAGTCCTCACCAGCTGTGGTCATACCTGTCCCTATGGTCGTACCTGTTCCTGAGCCTGAGGTGCGCCCTTCGACCTCCGGTTACTCCCGTGAGCCCGGTGGTCACCTTCGACCACTGGATTCCGGAGCTCAGCGAGCTTCGGGTTCCGGACCCAGACATTCCTCTCGCAGCATCGCGAGCGGTGATCCAGGCACAAAGGCCTTAGGCCTGAGGATCCGCACTGAGCTTTCAGAGGTACACCCAGCGTGCCCCATAGGACACGACTTGGTCACTCGCAAGTTCCATATCGCCTGTGACGCAGCAACTAATCTTGTGGCCGCCAGGCCAGACACTGAGGCGTGTGCACTTGCCACGCAGAGTTCACCCTCTATGGCGCCGGACCCGGGCACATTGAGGGAGGCTTTCTCATCGCAGGATGCTGATGCCTGGCGAGCTGCTTGCGAGGATGAGCTTCGCGCTATCTGAGAGCACGGAGTCTACGAGCTGTTCGACCTTCCCCCTGGGAGGAAGGCGATTCAGGTCAAGTGGGTCTTTCGCAAGAAAGTGAAGCCGGATGGCTCACTGGAACGCTACAAGGCCCGCTTGGTCGTCAAGGGGTTCTCTCAGATCGAGGGAGTTGATTACACTGACACCTTTGCCCCTGTTGGCCGCATGACCTCAGCTCGAGCTCTGTTCGGTGTAGTAGCTCAGCATGACTGGGAACTACACCAGATGGATGTGAACAACGCGTTCCTCCATGGCTCTTTGGATGAGGAGATCTACGTGGCTCAGCCACCAGGCTTTGGGGACGGTGACAAGGTCTGGCGCTTGCGCAAGTCCTTGTACGGCCTCAAGCAGTCTCTATGGTGTTGGAATCGGGAGATCACTGGTACCTTGACTCACGCAGGATACGTACAGAGTGAGGCAGACCCCTCACTCTTCATCCTACCGACACCCGAGCGGTTTTCCGCCATTGTGGTCTATGTTGATGACCTTCTGATCGCGTCTCCGTCGCTGGAGGCCGTGAAGGAGGCCAACGCTGTCTTGCAGACCGCCTACAAGATGAAGGACCTCGGTCCTGCATCGGTGTTTATTGGTATGGAGATTGTGCGAGATCGTAGACATCGGACACTGTTGCTGCATCAGGCCCGATACGCACGAGTCGTGGGGGAGCTCTTTAGCGATCTTCTTGGTGTAGTACCCACTGCTTCCACACCACTCACACCTGATGGGCAGGATGCCCTGAAGGTGGATGACCCCACACAGCTGGGGGAGACAATGGACGTGACCTTGTACCTCCGTCTTATCGGATCTCTGATGTACCTGGCCACTACCACGCGTCCCGACATTGCGTTCGCCGTCAACCTCCTCGCTCAGTTCTCGTAGGCTCCACGTGCGAGAGCTCTTCACGCGGTTGTGCGAGTGGTACGGTACGTGGTGTCCATGCCGTATCTCGGACTCTGCTTTCGTCGGCAGTGTTCGGTGGTCCTTGACGGCTACACTGACAACGACTGGGCTTGGAGTCCTGACGGGCGCAGTCGCACTGGCTATGTGTTTCTGCTCCGTGGTATTGCTTTCTCTTGGCGAAGCGGGAAGCAGGGCTGCATTGCACGTAGCTCGTCGGAGGCAGAGTATGTGGCTTTGGGGGCAGGGGCTACTGAGACAGTTTGGCTGCAGCGCTTGTTTCTTGAGCTTGGGCAGTCAGTACCCGCCATTGTGCTGCGTTGCGACAACAAGAGTGCTCTCGCCATTGCGGAGAACTCTGGTGTTTTTCATGCTCGCACAAAGCACATTCCGGTTGAGCATCACTTCGTTCGTGATCTGGTGAAGCGATGCGTGATCTCCATCATGTGGGTTGGCACTGACTTGCAGCGAGCTGATTTCTTGACGAAGGCACTTGCCCGCGGAAAGCTCCTGGTGGCCATTCGTTCTGTTGGGTTTCACCCCGTGCGTGACAGTGGTTAAGCGTGGGATGTACGTTGCCGTCTCATCTATCTGTGTCACTCACTATGTGGTTGTACCAGTGCTGCACGCGTATGGACATGCGTACCATCGGGTCATGGGGGAGTGTTGCGCTTTGTACCGTTCCTGTACAGTTTAGTGTGACCACTTGGCCGTGTCCATACTCGTGCAGATCCCTGAGGCAGGCGGCCCTGGTGACACCGGCGCGACGAGAGGCCGCGGACTACCCGTCTGGAGCTGACCGACCACTGTTCCAGAGCCCCAGACGTCACCGGGACTCCTTGCTGTGCCTTCTACGTCTTGCAGGCGCCTTTCGGCGGACCGGGCATGAGGTCCATTTGCATGTTTTTGCATTGTATACTCGTTGTCAGTCGATGGATGCATGCATGTGACCAGTCGTTGCGTGCGTCTTTTGATTCTGCACGTCTAGGTTCAGACAGCGTACAATTCTGACATGTGTGCGCAAAGTTACGGCCAAAACAGTGGTTTTCGGCCGGTTTTAGGACAGCTCTTGGACTGCCACGTGCGACACCCGCCGTGCGCCGCAGCAGGTATTTATGCCCTGGACCTGTCAGTTGTCATTTCTCTCTGCATATGCTATATTGAAGCATTCTGACACTTCGACTTGTGTCTCCTAGCCAAACCCTTGCCGTTGTGTATACGACCTGTGACTGTCGTCATCGTCTGACTAGGCACTGACGCCCGGTCAGCGGCTATGTTGCTAGGAAGCTTTAACGCACTTTCTCACCTGTGTCAATTTTGCACGTACATGGACATGCGTATCATTTGGTCATGGGGGAGTGTTGTGATGTGAGTCATCCTTGTCTATCTATACAACCTAGTGCGTCTACTTGCCTGTGTTCATGCTCATGCAAATCCTCGATGAGAACCTAGCTGGTGCCGGAGCATCGACAAGTGGTGGCTTCCCCCATCAGCAACTGTCATGTTGCTACTAGAGTGTCCCAAGTGCTTTTTCGGGTGCTCTCTAGTTTTCTTACAATTTCTTAAGTTTTCTCGGTTGATTGGCTCTTGGGCAATAATCGCATGTATTTCATTATGTGTCCACCAATTGATGTCGGAAGTATCATAGTGTCCGACTCGAGATTTAACATTTCTAGAGGGTGTTGTGTTTTGATGACTATGCACAAAGCTATGGCTAAAAAAATGGTTTTTGACCAGTTATCGGACAAACAAGTAGTATCGCTTGCGCCACCTGTGGTATGTAGCATCAAGTATTTAGGTTGAGTGCTTGTCATCTGTTAATTCTCTCTCTCTCTCTCTCTCTCTCTCTCTCTCTCTCTCTCTCTCTCTC
>SZWC01002578.1:19433-22427 GCA_023375785.1 Penium margaritaceum | reverse complement strand
CTCTCTCTCTCTCTCTCTCTCTCTCTCTCTATTACTAAGCAATTGGAGCTTATGAGAATTTGTATGTCTCCCTCGCCTAACCCTTGGTGTTCCATGCCCGTGCTTGCTTGCTAGTGCGTAAGTCGACTGGACAGTGTCGCCATGGCAGTGAAAACAAGGTTAGAAAGCTTCTTAACAGATTCTCAACCATCTAATCGTTCATTTACGGATTTATTATGAGAGGAAAGGTTGGCAATCAGGTCTACATTTGTCTAGAATTCAGCTCCTGTGTAGTCCAGAGAAAACTTCCACTGGACATGGGGATATGGTATCAGGTGTCATGTTGTTCGGCCTGAATGACCAAAGTTTGGCATGTGTGTGAAGCTTGTTTACTCATATATTTGGGTCACTTTAGGATTGAACCGTGTCGGCAGGGTGAAATGACAAATGTGTCCATCATTCAAGCATCGCATTCGTCTGTCCCGTCGCCCACTTTCCGTATCCGCTCTCTCCCTCCCTCTGATGTCGACACGGTCGTCCCCATTGGCCGAGGCGAAGGACGACATGCTTGTGCCGCACGCGCTCTTCTTGCTGCTGCTCGGCCTCTCTCCCATTGCCTACAGCGACACCAGCAAGGCGAATACCGTGCTCCAGTACCGGCGCAAATGTCGCCTCGTTGAAGTGAACCGGAACATAAGGAGGGGAGGAGAGCACCCCTTTCAGTCACGACGCCAGTCACAGCAGCCTCGGAGGGAACGGAGCCGAAATGCTGTCCCGCGCCATGTACGGTGTGTCCATGGACGAAGCAGCCGACGCGTCGCCTACGGCATCGGCAATGGCAATGGCAATGGCAATGGTGATGGCGATGGTGGTGGCGGCGGTGGTGGGGGAATGTCTCTCGAGCCAACCTCCGACAATGGCATGCGGAGATTGGCAGCTTCGCCCTCTCCGTCTCTCACTCACCGTTCTGATCCACGCCTCTTGCTATCCCCATCTGCTGCGCCAGCAGCAGAAGGAGCGGTAGCAGCAGCAGCAGCAGGCGAAGAAACGGCACAGAATCCAACAGCGCTCAGCCCTGAGGATTTGCTCACTCTCCAACTGCTGCAAACCACGTGGAAGATCCGAGAGTGGCCAGCCGTGCGGCCGGACTCATCCAGAACCACGAGCAATGGGTCCAGTGGCGGCAACAGCAGCTCTGGAAACACCAGCAGCAGCAACAGCAGTGACGGCCGCAGCGGCAGCGGGAGCAGCAGTAAGCTGTGCTCTGCCTGGCCAGGAGTAGGGTGCGACGCAGCAGGCCACGTCATCAGCCTCCAGCTTGCGGCCAAAATTAATAGAAAACCTATGCCGTCTGAGGTCGCCCTCCTGCAGCGCCTAACTAATCTGTCTCTGCCAAACAATGAATTCTCTTCCAGCCTGCCCGGCTCCCTTGGCAGACTGAAGAAGCTGCGAGGGCTAGACCTGTCCATGAGCAGATGGAAGGGCAGCGGAGCAGTCGTGGCTCGCAAGTCGTCGAGCCAGCAGAAGACTGACCGGTCCAGTGGAGGCACAAGCAGGACGTCCAGTGCAGTACTGAGAGACGTTTCTGGTTCTGGCCACACCCGCAACGGTGGTCACGGCGACGGCAGCAGTCGCAGTGGTAGGGGTGGTGGGGGCAGCAGCAGCAGCGACGTAGTGACTGATGTTGTGAGCGACGTGGCCCGTTTCGAAGACTTGTCGTGGATAGGTTCCCTCCCTTCCCTCGAAAGACTCCGCTCCTTTTCCTGTGGGCTCTCTGGTTCCCCGGCGGGGTGGCTCACGAAGCTGTCTTCTTCCCTCACCTACCTCGACCTCTCCAGCAACACCTTGCTTTCCCCTTACTGGGTGGGGTCCCTCACAGCTCTGCAGGTGTTGAGACTGGACGACACGGGCATGTACGGCCCTTTTCCCACCCAGGTCCTCAACTGCTCTCAACTGACCTATCTGAGTCTGCAGCAGAACAAGCTCTCAGGGAGTTTCCCACAGGGCTCCGTCTTGTCCCGCCTGTCGGGGCTCGAGTCCCTCTACCTCTTTCAGAACAAGCTGAAGGGTCCCTTGCCGAATGACATCGGTCTGATGTCACGTCTTCGCTTCTTGCATCTCAGTTACAACCAGTTCAGTGGCACGCTCCCATCGGGTATTCTCACCATTAAGGGCCTTGTCGATCTGAACTTGGAGAGCAATTCCTTGGAAAGCCCACTGCCCACTAACTGGGCTTTCCTCTCTGTACTAGACCTTCTTACCCTCAACAAAAATGCGTTCTCTGGACCCCTCCCTCCTTCCCTCGGGCTTTCCACGTCTCTAGAGTACCTATGGCTGCAGAACAGCGCCTTTGAGGGTGAGGTACCAACCGAGTGGAGCAGGTTGAAATCTTTGAAGTATTTGGATGCCTCCTACAATCAGCTCGACGAAGGCCTTGATGTCATCGGTGAGCTCCCGGTCCTCGAGAGAGTCTTTCTGGACTACAACTATTTCTACTCGTTCCCCTCCAACATGGACTCCCTGTCAAGACTTCAGGAACTCACCATCACTTCTAACTCCATCGAGAGCCCATTTCCAACTCAAGTGTTCAAGGTGACCGCACTCACAGAGTTCGCCATCGCCAGAAACAGTTTCTTCGGTCCACTGCCTCACGACATCCACAAGTGGCCCACAACCGTGCTCAACCTCATCGAGAACAAGTTCTCGGGCAGTCTGCCTTCATCTCTCGGGCAGCTTACAAATGTGGTTCTCGTGGATTTCAGCAACAATCAGTTCTTTGGCAGCATCTCCCCGACCCTATTCAACAACCTGCAGTACCTCGGCGCCCTTGGTCTCAAGAACAATAAGTTCCACGGACCCTTGCCGCAACTCGCCGGACTCGAGTACCTGGCCTGGTTTGACGCTTCCCACAACAACTTCTCTGGCAGCATCCCACCCTCGCTCGCTGCGCTGCCCATGCTGGATGGTCTAGTGCTCTCCCACCAACCTTTTCTCACCGGCAGTCTGCCCAACTTC
>SZWC01002578.1:11933-14433 GCA_023375785.1 Penium margaritaceum | reverse complement strand
ACATCATATGCAAGGGAGGGCACACACTGCGGCCTGCCATGCCGCCCGGCTACCGTCCCCCCGCCCACCCGCCTGCCTTCCAGCCGCCTGGACTGGCCAATGGCCCAGTCAGCTACTTTAGCCCCGGCGAGACAACACGTCTGCCAGACTGGAAGCATGGGAAAAGGACAACACGTCACCTTTTCCCATGCTTTTGCCCTCAAGCACCTTGAGGGCAACGCCATCACAGGATCTCTTCCCTCCGCCGTTTGCAACCTCACCATTCTCCAACTCCTGAGCCTTCGGAACAACCAGATGTTCGGAGAGCTGCCAGAGTGCCTCTTCTATTCGCTGCCCAAGCTCAACTTCCTCGACCTGAGCAACAATCTCTTCTTTGGGCAGGTTCGCAACTTCCGCTCCATCAACGAATCCACAGGGGCACTTAACCTGACTGGAAACTTCTTCTCGGGGAGCCCAGTCATTTTCACCAACAGTACACAATTTTGCCCCACAGGACACAACCAGTGGGCCGCTGCTCCTTTTGGCGACACAATGGTTGATAACGTGGGCGAATTTGGCTGGTACATTGGCTGGCCCGAGTACCGCGTCCAGAGCAGTCTTGCCCAGTCCTGCTTTGACGTCTCTGTTGACGGCGGCACCGCTGGCTCCAACAGCACCGGCAGTAGCATGGACACTGTTGGCAATAGCAGCAGCAGCAGCAGCAGCAGCAGCAGCAGCAGCAGCAGCAGCAGCAGCAGCAGCAGCAGCAGCAGCAGCAGCAAGCGTAGCAACATGACCACGTTAGTGATGTGTGCGCCAGGCGTCACGTACGAGCGACAAAAGCAGCCTGCACAGTGTGGTGCTTTCTGCAACTTTGGTGGGTGTGGAGGGTCTGGGACATGCCAGCTCCTGCCCTCACCCTCTAATGCCTCCACCAAAAGCACCAACAGCAGCAATACCGCCTCCAGCAGCAGGAACAACAGCAGCATTTTCGCACCTTTCAAAAGTGACGAGCATCCTGGCCCAGTCAGCGTCATGCACGTGAGTGTGCCTGCCGCTGTGGTTGCGACACCAAACAGGCGTCTAACTTCGAAGAACTTCACATGTGAGTGTGAAGAGAATCATTTTCTTGTCAACCTTCCCAATGGTACGGTCACGTGCCAGCTCGTACTACCTCCTGCTGCTCCCACTCCAACTCCCACAGGTCTTTCCACAGCGGCAGCAGCAAGCATTTTTGCTGGCTGCCTCTGCGCCCTCGCCCTCCTCGCTGCATACCTTTTTCTCCTTGCACACCGATCACGGGCGAGCAGCCGCAGGAGAGGGATAGGCTGCCAGTGGTTGTCTTTGAGGGAAATAGAGAGGGCCACTGACGGGTGGGCAGAGAAGAACATGCTGGGGGAAGGCGAGTACGGATCGGTGTACAAGGGAGTGACTGAGAATGGAGATGTATGGGCGGTGAAGCGGGCGAAGCTCATCAGAAATGAGTTCCAGGAGGAGGTCCGGACGATGGCGCGGATGAATCACCCCAATGTTGTGAAGCTCATCGGTTTCTGTGAGCATTTCGACGAGAGCACTGGAAAGCAGGAGCAAATACTTGTGTATCAGTACATGCTCGGCGGCGAGCTGGGATCCTTGCTTCGAAAAGTGGGCGGTCGATACGAACGCCGTAAAGCAGAAGAGGAGAGGGTGCTAACGTTTTTGCAACGACTCAACATCGGGATTGGGACCGCGCAGGGTTTCGCATATCTTCACTGTTTCAAGCCCATGATCATTCACCGAGATGTCAAGCCAGAAAACATTCTTCTCGACAAGGACCTCACCCCAAAAGTGGCCGACTTTGGCTTGCTTAAACTCGTGGAGGAGGGGGATCAAGGCATAACGAAGATCTTAGGAACCCCGGGATACTTGGACCCTGAGTACTACCAATCGCACAAAGTCTCAACACGGACCGATGTTTACTCTCTTGGTGTTGTCTTGTTTGAGCTCATTTCTGGCCGTCCTGCGCAGGCTACTGAATCAGAAGAGCATGTCGTTGAGTGGGCAATCCCGTGGTTTGAGGCAGCGAAGGCTGAGGAATTGAAGGATCCATCGATGGATGATGTTCCAGACAAACTTGTTCTGGAGTTTGCACTTGTTGCATCCGACTGCGTACGATGCCCTGCAATGTTCCGGCCTGACATGGCCACGGTGGCTGCCCGCTTGAGCACAATCCGCAGGAAAGTGGTTGATGCTGCGGCCACCAGCCACAGTAGCACCGGTGAAACGTTTGAGGGCCAGGCTTCATTGTTCAACTCGAGTTCGGATTCAGACAGAAACCAGGCTTCATTGTTCAACTCGAGTTCGGATTCAGACAGAAACCAGGCTTCATTGTTCAACTCGAGTTCGGATTCAGACAGAAACCAGGCTTCATTGTTCAACTCGAGTTCGGATTCAGACAGAAACCAGGCTCCATTGTTCAACTCGAGTTCGGATTCAGACAGAAACCAGGCTCCATTGTTCAACTCGAGTTCGGATTCAGACA
>SZWC01002577.1:209333-224703 GCA_023375785.1 Penium margaritaceum | reverse complement strand
ATATACATATACATATAGGTATAGGTATAGGTATGGGTATGGGTATGGATATCGACATAGATATAGATATAGATATAGATATAGATAAAGATATAGATATAGATATAGATATAGATATGGATAGAGATATAGATATAGATATAGAAACATGATTTTGAAAATGTAGCTTTCATTTAAGATATAAAAATTATAAATTTTATCATGATTTTTCTTTCATTGGTGCTTCTCTTAATATAGAAACATTAGTTTGAAGACTCCACATTAAGCCATGGAGTGTGTTGGGTTCTTGGGACTTGAGACTCTGGTCTTGTGGTCTTTGGTGTTTGGGCAGCAGGTTCCTGGGCCTGGCCTTGTTCACCTCGAAAATCCAGTATTCGTGAACTGGGAGGGAGAGAGAGAGAGAGAGATTTGGAAACGTCGTATGGGATGAAGGATCGACCGATGTCTGTGAGATGGACAGGTCTACAAGTGTTGATTGAAATGTTAGATTTGAGTTTTTACAAACGCGGGCAGGGTTTGAGCTTCGAGTCTCGACAAATGCCTCCGAGTGTGCCCCAGGGTTTGCCGAACGGCGCCCGATTTCGGCATGCGTCAGCGCACGTGGTTTTCCGCGCGTTTTACTGGATGAAAAAAAGTGCCGCGTACCAGGCGGGTACGTTGATTCCCGACGACGCCCCCTCACAGAAAAAAGCGTCGGAGCGTCGTCGGGCGTCGTCGCCCACATGTGGGGGCGTCGTCGGGTGAGTCGCGTACCATCTCAGGACCTACTGTTCTCCCCCTCTTCCACAGAGTAGTGAGTAGAGCGTGTCTGGAGGGAAGTAAGGGAACATCTACTGGTATCAGAGCAGAGGGATGCGTTCCCTCACCTGCGTGCGAAGGAAGGATAGGGTCACGCAGGGCGGCGGCAGCGGCGACGGCGACCTTGTTTCGCACAAGCAGTGCAGGCAGCGACTGCGGCGGGTGGTGCTCCTGTCATAGCAGGCTGAGAAGCCCGCAGCCAGCCACTGCTGCAGCCATGGGTGGTGCTTCCGCAGCAGGCTGCGTAGATCGCAAGCCAGCCACAGTCGCAGCGGGCTGGCTGCGCAGATTGCAGGCAGACCACAACTACAGTGAGCAGGCTGCGACGGCAGCAGGTGCAGGAGCCCTGCCATGTGCCACCCTAGCTAGGGCTGCAGCTGTTGAGCTGCACGCCGAGTGAAGACCCACTACTGCTGCACGATCTCAGCTAGACAGCAGCCACCTGGCTGCCACTTCGGCCGCAGCATTTGAGCTACGCCTTGAGGAGAAGTCGCAGCCGCCAGGCTGCCTCCTCAGCAACCAGTGTAGCTGCTGGGCTGCAACGCCAGCACCCATAGCAGCCGTTGAGCTGCTAAGGAGCTGCGGAGCCAAGGTGCAAGGCAACACAGGCTGCTATGGGTGCTGGCGTTGCAGTCTGAGAAGGAGCTGCGGAGCGAAGGTGCAAGGCAACACAGGCTGCAATCGGTGAGCTACACCTTCAGCCGTAGCAGTGGCGTCACGGCACCGACCATCTCACTAACCACAGATTGGTCAGTGTGATACCTCCTACCCCTTCCCTCCCTCTTCTGGGCCACCTTGGGCTGGGGTCTTTCCTCCCTCATTTTCTTACAGCGGAGCACAGCCCAAACAACCGAAGCATCCAGGCATTGGGCCTTGCCACATAGCTCTCTGGCTGAGCCGGAGGCTGAATGCTGCCGGATTTTTTTCTGGCAGCGTTGACCATCTGCACTCCTACCCTGTCATCTGTTTCTGCTCCTCTCCTTTCTTAGGGCAGCCACAATGTCAGGAACACAGTCAGCGGGCGGGGGTGACCCTCCACCCGCCACTGACAGATCACAGTCTCCCAGAAAGTCCAACTGCTCATCGGTTGGACAAGCAAGATGTGAAGCTGCAGTCTCCGGAGGCATTGCTCAACACGATCCTGGCTAACCAGCAGGCACTACTTGCACAGAAATTGCGTGCCCAGGTGCACCCAGCAGGTAAGACTACAGGTAGCCCAACATCTGCATCTGGTACTGCCGCACAGCAGCAGCAGCAACAGCAGCATCAGCAGCAGCAGCCGCAGCAGTAGCAGCAGCAGCCGCAACAGCAGCAGCAGCAATCACAGCAGCAGCAGCAGCAGCAGCAGCAGCAGCAATCACAGCAGGTGTCAGCCATCTTGTTGCAGCAGCAGCAGCAGTATCAGTATGCTCAAAGTCTCATGCGTTCAGTTCCAGCGCACTCTTTTGTGTCGCCAGTGTCCTTGCTGCAGCGTTATGCACCACTTGTGCGTCAGTAGCCTGGCTTAGGCGGCACACCCCTGCCTGGCATGATTATGCCGACAGGACGTCCAGCTAAGGACTTTGAGTCTCCACCTCCTTGGTACTCGGACATCCTCGGATTTGAGGTGTGGGAGTTCCATTTTCACACCTGGGCCACCGGTGAGGGACTGCTCCCCTATTACAGGACTGATTATGATGCCACAGACACAGCACAGTTTGCAGCTGCAACTCGACCTAGTCCTTGCCTTCCCGGAAGACTCCATTCTGGATGTCAAAACCTATGTGGCAGACCTGACCGGGCAGGGTGCGGACCCCCTTGGAGCTTGGCAGCTCGTTTTGACCACCCATCAGCGGGTTGGTCATGCTGACCTTCATGAATGCATCCGGGAGTTCACCTCCCTTGGCCAGGGGGATACAGAGGTTGCTGATGCATACTGACGCCGTGCATTACGCGCCTGCACTCGCTTGGGCACGCAGATGCCACATCAGTATTCAGCTCTGGCTATGACCATGCTGGGAGCCCACGAGAAGTACTAAGATGTTTTCCAAAACTTCGAGCCTGCAGAGCTCATGCAGATAGGGGAGAATGGCACCCTCCTTCCTTGGGCGCGAGACTACCATGTGCGGGTGGCAGGGCAGTACCTTCCGCCCATGGGTTGAGTAGCTGCAACTTCCACCCCTCCATCGGCCTCATCATCCTCCATCTCCTCCATTCACCCTCCCTCACCACTCGTCACCTCCTCCACATCTCCTCCATCGGGTGCAAGCACGGCGGTGGTCTTGGGTAAGGAAAAGAAGGGGAAAAGGAACATGGGGGGTAAGGGGGCCCAAGGGTCCTCGGGAGCAACTGGGGGAGTTCTTCGCTGCTACAACTGTGGTGGTGACCACAAGTGGCAAGCGTGCCCTCGTGAGCACGACTTCGCCAAGATTGGGCGGGCGATGGATGATACCTGGTGGGCCCGTGTCAGTCGTGGCAGCGGTGCGTCTGGCACTTCGACGAGCGGTGGCAGATGGGCGAATGTGGCTGCTGCTTCCACACCTGGGAGAGAGCTTCTCGACGCCTGTATTGCAGAGCTGGAGCAGACCCTCGTATCCTCCTTTCGTAGCGACGTGGACTCGACCACTCAGGGAGGTGCGAGTTGCATGCACAGCACTAGGGGGCTCACCGCTTGCACTACAGACAGCTTGTGTGGGATGTTTGGTGACGGTGGTATGCCACTCTGTGGATGACCGGGTTCTCTGTGATGTGCCGTCGTGGATTGAGTCAGATCCTGATCGTGCATGCCCTGACCCAGCAGAGCCACCACTTCCTTCTCATGATTCCCTTGGGTTCTGTTTTGTGTCACCAGTGGAGCAGGTTCCGGATGGCACCTGGGTCATTGACTCAGGTGCCACCGATCATATGTGTTGTTGCCGTGGTGATTTTGTTCTCCTTGGTCCATTCAAGTCAGCTCGTCATGTGCGTACAGGGTCAGGTCAGCAGTTGTGTGTACATGGTGTTGGGACCGTTCGGTTCGATGGTCCTGCTGGTCCTGTGTACTTCTCTGACGTGCTCTGTGCTCCTGACCTCAAGCTCAGTCTGTTGTCTGTCCCCACGTGCGACCTCCTTTGACTCACAGTCACACATGCTGCTGGCATTGCCACTGCAAGTGTTCTCTCCACAGGTAGTGTTGTGCTTTGTGGAGTTGCTGTTGGAAGTCTCTATCACATCCCGTGCCATGTTGCTGTTTTGTCGTCTCAGCCTGCTCGTGTCTAAGTAATTGGCACCTTGTCTGTTGGACATCAACATCTGCTGCCCTGTTGTCTTTGTCATGTGCACTCTGCCACTGTTGACTCGCTTGTAAGCATTAAGCCCGCTCTCGGCCTTGATCCGGCCTCTTTCGCACTGGCAGCTGCCACTAACTGTCTCCCCTGCCTCCAAGGAAAAATGCATTGTGTCACGTATCCCTCTTCCTCCACCACAACCTTCAGACCTCTAGAGCTCGTGCATGCCGACCTCGTCGGGCCCTTGCCCACAAAGTCCCAGGCTGAGCGCGGACTTTATGTCTTCACTCTGACTGATGATTTCTCTCATTATAAGTGGGTATTCTGTTTGCGCTGCAAGAGCGATACGGTGCTTGCCATCTGAAGGTGGTTGGTTCAGGTTGAACGCAAAACCAATCAACGCTTGTATTGTTTTCGGTCGGATCGCGGGGTAGAATTCCTGGGTCCTGCTGCTCAGTTTCTTGAGGAGCAAGGAGTGACACATGATCTCTTCCCTCCCTACACCCCACAACAAAATGGGGTGTCCGAACACTGGAACCGCACAATGCTAGATGTTGTGCGGTCTATGCATACTGAGTCCGGTCTGTCACAGGCTTTTGCCTTCGAGGCCATGGCCTACATGACGTGGGTCTGGAACCGCATGCCTCATGGCCCGCTTCCCCGTCATGTGACCCCGTATGAGTGTTGGTTTGGCCGTCGTGCCGACCTTTGGTTGGCACTTGTCTAGGGTTGCCTCACCTGTGTTTGGGTCCCTAACATCCAGCAGGGGAATAAGATTTCTCCCCGCGGTCGCTTGTGTTTGTCTTTGGGGGTTGCTCCCCAGTCGAAGGCCTGGCGTTTTTGGGACCCCGATCGTCACTGCATTGTTGAGTCCCGTGACACCGTCTTTCTTGAGTCCTGCACACAGCATGATCTGCGTCGGATTCGGTCCCTCGACCCTCATTCAGCTTCGTGCCCTCATGCCCGACGTGTGGGGGAGGGTTCCCATGTGGGTACTCTCGTCGGGGCGGGCACATCTGTCCAACCTACCCCTGTGGCACCCTCTGTACTTTCTACGTCTCCTGTGGTAGGAACACCCCATGTAGCCGCACCTAGCTCGCCTCCTCTCAATGTGTTGTTTCCTGTGCCATCTCAGCCCATAGTGGTTCCCCCTTCTGTACCTCCTATGCTACCCAACGATGGCTCTCCTCCATCTACTGCATCTCCCTCCTTGTCATCTTCTACCTCTCCTACCTCTGTCCAACCAGAGTTTTTTGTTGACTCGGCTGCGGCATCTTCTGGTCCGCCGCTCGCTGCATCCTCTGTGCCGGCCCCTAACTCTCCTACGTTGTGCCCAGTTGTAGCCCCCTCAGCGCAGCCTGCAAGCCCTCATGACCGGATGGTTGTTCTGTCCTCGGCCGTCTCTACGTCTGAGTCGTCAGCATCTGCTCATGCATACTCACGTGAGGAGGGTGGTCACCTTGGTCCGCGACCGCCCACAGTGCAGCGACCTACCATGAGTCCACGCCGGCCAATGCGTACAGCGCCTGTCCGCCAGGTGGTGAGTGGAGATCCCGGCACGAAGGTATTGGGTTTGGTTGTCCGGTCTGAACCTGAAACTGTGGTCTTGCCAGACACTCAGTCAGATTATGGGCAGCTGCAATGTGAGCATCTTCGTGCTTGCAATGTAGAAAATCTCTGGGCGTTGCAAGAGATCGCGCCTGGTGCGCGTACGTACACTTTGAGCACATCTGAGGAGGGTCCGCCGGATCCCACCTCTTTAAGCCAGGCCTGTTCACGGCCCGACTCTGAGAGGTGGGAGATTTCCATGAAGGAGGAGATGAATGCTTTGACTGAGCACGGAGTGTTCGAGGTCGTCGATTTCCCTGCTGGGCGCAAGGCTGTCAAAGCCGGATGGATCTATCACGTGAGGAAAAAGCCTGATGGCTCCACTAAACACTATAAGGCTCGTCTGGTTGCATAAGGTTATTCACAAGTAAAGGGAGTGGACTTCGAAGTTATATTTGCACCAGTAGGTCGGATGGACACAGCACGAGCTCTTCAATGGCTCGTTGCGCAACATAACTAGGAGGTCCATGAGATGGACGTGAACAACGTATTCCTCCACGGGCGGCTAGACGAAGAGATTTACATGGTGCAGCCACCCGGTTTTGAAGATGGCACACGTCGTGTGTGGCGTCTTTGTAAGGTTTTGTACGACCTGAAACAATCACCGAGATGCTGGAACAGTGAGACTCGTTCCATACTCGAGCGTGGGGGCTACAGGAGGGGCGATGCTGACCCCTCACTCTTCTTGAGTGCTGCGTCAGAGCCCTTTGTTGCTATCCTGGTGTATTTCGATAATCTTTTGATTGTGTTGACAGGCCTGACAGAAGTGCACAAGGTCAAATATGTGCTGCAGGCCACATACAAGATGAAAGACCCTGGTGAGGTTCAGGTTTTCTTGGGCATGGAAATTGGCCGCGATTGTGAGCATGGACTTCTGCATGTTCACCAAAGTAGATACATACAATCCTGGGGCGAGCGCTTTGCTGATCTCTTAGCATCCACATCCCCCGCCTCCATCCCCATGACGCCCGATGGGCAGAAATTTCTGAAACTGGTCGACTCAGTTGACCTGGGGAGCCGGTGGAGTCGACTGGATACATGCGTCTCATTGGGTCGCTCATGTATGTGGTCACCACCACGCGGCCTGACATTGCCTTCGCAGTGAATTTTCTCGCCTAGTTTTTGCAAGCACCCCGCGCTCGCCACCTTAAGGCAGCAGTGTGGGTCATGCATTAAGTGTTACAGACACCACAACTTGGTCTGTTATTTTGTACTCACCCGTTGGTGGTTGTGTCAGGATTCACTGATAGTGACTACGCATGGAGTGCCGACGGAAAAAGCCGAACGGGCCAAGTGTTCCTTCTTGGGAGCACAGCTGTGTCATGGAAGAGTGGGAAGCAAGGGTGCGGCACGCGGCACTGCGGAGGCCAAGTATGTTGCCCTTGGAGCTGGTGCCTGTCACAGTGTTTGGTTGCATCTCTTGTTCTGTGAGCTGCGTCAGTCGATGGAGCGCATTGTTCTGCATTGTGACAATCGCAACGCAATTGACATTGCCACAAACGATGGTGTGTCTCATGCACGCACAAAGCACATTGCTGTGGAATATCACTTCGTGTGTGGTCTGTTGGAACAGCGGCAGGTCGACGTGGTGTGGATCGGCACGAAGCGTCAGCTTGCCGACTCCTTGACAAAAGCAATGGGTCGTGCCCAGTTTGAGTCAGCAACTTCAGCTGTTGGTCTGTCACCCCTGACTGTGTGACTTTGGGTGGAGTGCCTTGACCTCATCATGTGTGCATTGTGTGTTTTCTCGCCCTTGGCCTGTCCTCATCTTTCGTTTGTCATGCACTTGTCTCCAATTGATGCCCCACCTGGTTTGTTTGTGCATAAACACGTGTGCCACGGGGTCATGGGGGAGTGTTGTTCTATGTGCACATACGGTGACTGATGGTGACCCCCCCGGCTGCTGTTCATGCACACGCAAATCCTTGAGGGGTATGAGGACCCGTCGACGGCTGGAGGCTGGCAAGTGTCAAGTTGGTGGCGTTGCGGAGGAGACAACAGGGGAAATGAGAAGAGCAGCAAGGGTCTCTAAGATCAATAGGATGACTCATTTTTGCTAATACAAGGATTGTGAATTAGTATAGGTTCACGACAGTTTTAGATTAATTGTTGGGTGGCTGACCGGACATTGTTTTGTTGACCGACATGTTGCCAAAGATGTTCGGACAGCACTACAAGGGCAACTGATTAAATTATGGAGTCAAGGGCACCAACTGTCGGCAAGAGTGAGCTAGTGAGTTCGATGGGAGCTTGCCAACTCGATGCTCGCCGACGGGGGAGCCTCACCATTTCCTCTCGCTCCTTGCAGTCCATCGTGTGTTCCTATTGTATTCATCCAAACATTCACCTCAAGACTTACTGTTCTCCCCCTGTTCCACACATTGAGTAGAGTGTGTGTGGAGGGCAATAAGGGACCATTTACAGTGAGCCAGCAGGTGTAAGAAACAACAGGTAGGCTAGGGAGACGTGACAAGTCTCATAAACTCCAATAACTTAGTAATGAAGGGAGAGATGACAACTGACAAGCACATACCATGATTATCTACCACGGCGCGCAGCGAGTAAAGCCCATGGCTATGTCAATTTTTCCTAAAACCGGCCCCAAACCACTGTTTTGGTCGTAAATCTTCGCATAGGAATCCAAACATAACATTGTCTAAACCTAGAGATGCATTATCTTGATCCGAACGCTGGGATTGGTCACACACACACGTCCGGTACCGATCAATGGGCACATAATGAAAAATATGCAAATCGGGCTTAAGACCAAGTTCACCAAGAAAACTCTAGCTATTGCAGAAAAACTGCAGAGCACCCCAGCAAGCATCCAGGACGCCGTGAAGTTGCTGGTAACCTTCCTAGGTCACGCGTGTTAGACCAACCATGGATACGCAAGAGACATGCCACGCCATGGATGCGGAAAGCTTGCTTAACTTTGTTTGGTACAACCAAGACTAGTGTGAGGGGGAGCGAGAGTAGCTAAGTCAACCGGTGAGCGTGCCTCGCTCCGGGCATTACACCTGAGCGAGTACACACCGCCACCCGGGGGTCGAGCCCGACCGCTTGGGTATTAACCTCACGGCGGCTACTCACTAATGCACGGGAAAACCCGGCACAGTGGCCCCCTAAGGATCAGCACCCGGGAAATGCAGCTCCCCCAGAAACATTCAACGCAAGCAACATGATGCAGGGCACGGCAGTCAGAGTGTACGGGCCCTAGCATCTTCCACATCACAGAGTCATAAGAGGCACAAGGAGTTAGACGATGGCAACAAGTGCCTCAGAGGAAGCCCTTGGGTGAAGCTGCAGTGGTTGCCAGAAAGCATCAAAGACTTCTGCCAGAGCTGNCTCCGGGCATCACACCTGAGCGAGTACACACCGCCACCCGGGGGTCGAGCCCGACCGCTTGGGTATTAACCTCACGGCGGCTACTCACTAATGCACGGGAAAACCCGGCACAGTGGCCCCCTAAGGATCAGCACCCGGGAAATGCAGCTCCCCCAGAAACATTCAACGCAAGCAACATGACGTAGGGCACGGCAGTCAGAGTGTACGGGCCCTAGCATCTTCCACATCACAGGGTCATAAGAGTCACAAGAAGTTAGACGATGGCAACAAGTGCCTCAGAGGAAGCCCTTGGGTGAAGCTGCAGTGGTTGCCATAAAGCATCAAAGACTTCTGCCAGAGCTGTCACGTTTGTTGCTTCCCCAGGTTGAGCCATGTCATTCAATCTGTACAATGAGATGCACAGTGTGTGATGGCAAGAGAGCACAGAGTTATGAGTGGCCAACGAACTTCAACACTCCCCCATGCACCGCCGCCAATCACTTCATGCACGTGAGAACTACACAAGGGGTAACGAGAAGTGACAACTGAACAATGAATCAGTCAACCTGGATCATGTGGGCAGATGAGACCAACAGAGTGGACATCACTTTTGAACACATTACGACTGAGAGCTTTTGTGAGGAAGTCAGCTCGCTGCGACCTTGTGTCCACCCAAGTCACCTGAACAATGCCAGCAGCAATGCACTCGCGAACGAAATGGTGCTCAACATTGATGTGCTTGGTGCGTGAATGATGCATGCCGCTATTCTCAGCAATGGCCTTTGTGCTTTGGTTGTCGCAACGTAGAGTGATGCAGCGAATGGGCACACGCAGCTGCTGTAGCAAGCGACAAAGCCAGACAGCCTCACACGTGCCTGCTCCAAGTACGACATACTCAGCCTCAGTGGTGCTGCGTGCCACACACCCCTGCTTGCCACTTTTCCAGGATACTGCAGTGCCACCAACAAGGAAGATGTAGCCTGTTCGGCTGCAGCCATTAGTGTCATGTGCCCAATCACTGTCGGTAAAGCCGTCCACTACCACCGAGGGTTGTGCACGAAAGTACAGTCCGATGCGGGGTGTGGAGAGAGCATAGCGCACAACCCGCAATGCAGCCTCAAGGTGCCGTTCACGGGGGCACTGTGAGAACTGGGAAAGGAAGTTCACAGCAAATGCCACATCATCACGAGTGGTAGTGGCAAGGTACATCAATGAGCCGATGACTCTGAGGTAGTCGATCACATCGACCGTCTCACCCAGCGTGGACACCTCTCGAGACTTCAGTAAGGACTGACCGGCAGGCGTCATGGGTGTGGACGCAGTGGGGATGGCTGTGAGGAGCGCTGAGAAGCACTCCCCCAGACTACGTACATACGCAGCCTGATGAACGTGCAAGGTACGTCGCTGGCGATCACGTTCCAGCTCCATACCAAGGAAGACCCGAGCCGGGCCAAGATCTTTCATCTTGTAAGTCGACTGCAGAAGAGCTTTGACAGCTCTGACTTAGGCTGGATCGGGAGAGGCGATGAGGAGGTCATCCACGTAGACGTGGATGGCCACAAGTGGTTTGGTGGGATCACTGAGGAACAGGGCAGGGTCCACGGGGCTTCGTTTGTAGCCACCCTTTTCAAGAGTCGTAGTGATCTCTTGGTTCCAACACTGTGGTGACTGTTTCAGACCGTAGAGGGCCTTGCGCAGACGCCATACCCTTTTTGTTCCATCTGAGAAGCCGGGTGGCTGTACCATGTAGATTTCCTCATCCAAGCTGCCATGGAGAAAGGCATTGTTAACATCCATTTGCTCGAGTTCCCAGTCGTGCTGAGCGACTAGGCTTAGGAGAGCTCTAGCCGTGGTGTACCTGCCAACTGGTGTGAATGTCTCGTCAAAGTCGACACCCGGGATCTGGGAGAATCCCTTTGCGGTGAGACGAGCTTTGTACCGTTCTATTGTGTTGTCAGGGTTGAGTTTGCGGCGGTATACCCACTTGGCTGCGACTACCTTGCGACCAGGTGGTAGTTCCACGAGCTCATACACGCCATGTTCAGCAAGTGCATCAAGCTCAGCCTTCATAGCCTTCTCCCACAGCGGTGAGTCAGGGGCTGTGCGAGCTGCCTATACTGTCAGGGGCTCAGGTGCTAGAGGTGCAAGACCAGCGGCAGCAAAGCATGTTGCCACGTACCCAGCCACAGAGGATGACAGGGCAGAGTGAAATTCATCCTCCATAAGGGAGTATCTAAGACCTGTGCTGGGGTGGACGACTGAGGCCGCAGTGGACAGAGTAGACGAAGCAAGACCGAGGGCTCGAAGGCCAGGATCACCAGAGACCACTGGATGAGACTGTGAAGGGAGCGCTCGGAGGCGTCCTCCACGAGTGTAGGGTGATACCGGTGGGATGGACGGTGCACAGGACGAGAGAGGAGGAGAGGAGGAGTGCGGCTGAACAGCCGGGGGCGGAGAGGACGTGGTCTCATGAGCATGAGTCTCGGGTGACGGAGTGACCGCGACAGGAGGAGACACAGATGATGCAGGGGAGACCAAAGTAGGGGACTCTGGAGTAGAGTGAGCGGGCGTGCGAGGAGCCGAGGACTCAGTGTGAGAACTAGACTCAGCGGGGGACGACGGTGAGGTAGGACTGAACTCGGGAGAACTGAGCTCAGGAGAACTGGACACAGGAGACGAGGGACGTGCCGACGGGAGAAGAGAGGGCCCAGAGGGCAGAGGACCACCCCCACCCGGAGAGGGCGGAGAGAGAGAGCCACCGAATCGCGGACAGTCGCGTTCAAAGAGGTGTTCAAAGAAGAGGGCATCACGCGATTCAATGACCCGGGATCTAGAGGGATCCCAAAAGCGCCAGGCTTTGGAGAAGGGAGAGACGCCCAGGAAGATGCAAAGGTTTCCACACGGGGAGAGTTTGCCGTCTCGTTGGTCCGAGGGGATCCAGAAAGAGGCAAGACACCCCCAGACCCGGGCAAGCCGAAGATCAGCACGCTGTCCAGTCCAGCGCTCAAAGGGAGTGACTGTGTGAGGGAGAGGGCCGTGAGGGACACGGTTCCAGACCCAGGTCATGTAACACATGGCCTCGAATGCACAGAGGGGCGACTGCCCGGAGGCAGAGAGGAGAGATCGGACCCCATCGGCAAGGGTGCGGTTCCAACGCTCAGAAACCCCATTCTGTTGGGGTGTGTAAGGGTCAGAGGACTCGAGGCGGACACCACGAGACGCAAGAAAGCGAGAGGTGGGACCAAAGAATTCACCTCCACGATCACTGCGAAAGACTCGTAACGAGCGCCCACAGGCACGCTCAGCCTGTGGGAGCCAGGACTCCAGGACATCAGTGACGTCGCTCTTGTGACGAAGGGCAAAGACCCAACGGTAGCGAGAGAAGTCATCCGTCAAGCACAGGACGTAGCGGCCAAGACCACCAAGAAAGTCATTGGACAGAGGACCCATGACGTCCGCATGAACCAGGTCAAGAGGGTGAGAGGTTGTTGACTCAGACAAGGAAAAGGGAGAGCGTTGCATCTTTCCACTAGCACAGTCCAGACAAGTGGATGAACAAGGGGGCGCAAACATGGCAGCGTCAAGCCCAAGAGCAGGCTAAAGGCGTAGTAGGCGCTGGATGGCAGCAGTGTGGATGTGACAGAGGCGACGGTGCAAGAGATAAGCATGATCAGGAGACAAGGAATGGGTGACATGAACAAGTGCAGAGGCAGCGAAAGATGAGGGCAGATTGAGGGGGACGCAAAACAAGCGATCACACCGCATGCCACGAAGAACAACACGGCCAGATGAGCACAGAGAGATTGAGGCGAGTCCACGGCTGGAGGAGAAATCCATGCCCTGGTCATCAAGGGTGGTCACGGAGAGGAGACTGACTTCCAGGTCAGGCACATACAACACGTCAGATAGGTAGATAGTGCCACCAAGACCAACAAAACGTACGACCCCAACACCTTGCACAGGTAGCAGCTGGCCAGAGCCAATGCGAACAGAGCGGACGGATTGAACTGGACCGAGAGAGACAAAAGAAGAGCGACAAGAAGTCATGTGATGAGTGGCACCTGAATCAATGATCCAGAGGCCAGGGGATGCACGAGTGGATGGGAGAACAAGACAAACAGCGACAGTACCACGAGTGGACGAGGGAGACGAAGGGCCAAAACGTGTGGGAAAGGTGCATGACTGCCATTCCTCAATCCACTCGCAACTTGCAGGCAAGTCCCCTTGAACACGCCCAGAGGTGGCACCCCGAAGGGTGGCCTCAGACTGACATACAGACGAACAACACTGGCCACTCATACTCTCACCTCCCTGAGAGCGAAGATGGAGAAGCTCGGCGAGGCGGCGCTCGAGGTTGCGCTCCTCATCACGGCGATCGGACGAGCGCTCAGAGGAATGGTCAGAGGAGCGATCAGAGAAAGTCCCATCATCACGACTCCAGTGAGGTGCATGGTAGTGTGAAGATGGTGGGCCGTAGTACGGAGGGCCGGAGGGAGGAGGTATCCAGTCCCAGGGGCTGGGTGCAGTGGGAGTCGGATGTAGTGGTGCAGATGTGGTTGAGAGCGTAGCAGAGGACGAGGAGGATGAGGAGACGGTCACTGCTGCGGCCGTCGACGAGGCAGTGGCACCAGTGCGGGCCCAATGAGCGCGCATGGAGGAAGCCAGTCGTGCATCGTCACGAGGGGTAGGGCATTTTGGTGCAGAGTGACCAGGTGCACCACAGTTCCAGCACGTGACATCTGTAGTGAGAGCTGCATTCTTGCCACCGCGGCCACCCCCACGGCCTTTGCCTCCACGACCACCACCACGAGTGGATCCACCACCCCCACTGCGGGAGACAACCTGCGTGGAGTGTGCTGCTGACTGTGTGGATGAGGTGGAAGAGGAGGCTGTGGTAGGGGAGGAAGAGGAGGCGGTGGTGATACCTGCGAGGGCGGCACGATGCATGCGCTTGTTTTGCAAAGCATTCCACCAGTCGGTGAGATGTGAAGCAGTGAAGTCAAAGAGAGGCCCAATCCCAGGTGGAGAATCAGCTGGGACAGACTCAGAAGCAAGACGCTCGAGCTCTGACTGAGAGACATACAAATACAGGTCTGAGAGTTCGGGAATGAGGCCTGCGACGATGGAGAGACAGGTAGAGAGAGGTCCAGGTGCGGCTTTACCAAGATCGCGCAGCAGACGTAATCTACGTGCCCAGTATTCATCTGCTGTCTCGTCTGCGCGCATTTGCAAGGTATTGAATTGCACTGTGAGGGCGCTTTGGGCCGCATGGCCAGTGACGGTTTTGCGGCGGCGGATGAGGGCATATGCACCGATGGGGTCTGCTGGCGTGCCGCGAGAGGGGTCAGCGTTGTACGTACCAATGTCGTCGAGAAGACTCTCTGGGCCTGCGTTGATGAGTGCTCTCACGGCGCGAGCGGCCTCAGTGGGCTGCGGCACAAACGGTGATTTTGTCGGCGAGTAGTATTGCCAGAGAAGCTCACCCTGGGCCCACGCGCTAAAGCGTGTTTCCCAGGAAGTGAACGTGAGCTTGGGCATGAATTGTGGAGGTGGAGTTTTAAAGTCCTTCTGGCGGGCTGGTACCACAGGGCGGACGACGGCTGAAAAGGAAAGAGCTGGAGAGGAGGAGTTGGCAACGGCACCACCAGAAGGAGCTGATGAATCTGCCGAACCAGATTCTGTGGCGGGAGACACTGCAGCAAATGCGGGCATGGACCGCAACTGTTCTAACACTAGAGAAGCAATGGTGGCAGCAAACTCCTCTTTTGATTCCTGCCCCCGATGGAGTTCATCCTCTGCTCTACGTCTCTCCGCCTCTCCGCACTAAGGGCGGCCTGGAGGGCCTCTATGGTCTCCTCTGGTGCAGGCATGATGTGAAGACAAACTCAAGCCTAGGAGTGGAGTGAGTGAGAAGATGTAAGATGCAAATGAGGGAAGGTGCTCTGCTCACCGCGAGGAAGAAGGCTGAACAGCGGCGGCACCACAGCAGAGGCTGAGGAAGAAAGGACAGCCACCCACCCGGCCACTGCAACAGTGAGGCAGAGAAGCCCCGTCACAGTGGCACCAGCAACTGCAGCTGAGGTTGATGCGATCAGAACGATGGTGGTGATGTGTGATGGTGCGTCACGAGGGGCACCAGTGGGCGTCAGCACTGCGGTTGCGGTGGACGCTCTGATGGAGCCGACTGAGCTGGAGGTGATGTCTGCTGCTGTGGAGGCTGCGGTTGCAATAGACGCTGCTGCTGCTGTGATCTGAGTGGCGATATTGGCAGCCGCTGCTGCCAGTAAGGTGAGAGAAGCAGCTGTCTGTGTGTATGCTTCAGTTGCTCGACCGACCGCCGTCTGTGCAGGAGCACGGCAGGCCCTAGCTGTTGCTGCGAAGGTAGCTGCGGC
>SZWC01002577.1:168702-207964 GCA_023375785.1 Penium margaritaceum | reverse complement strand
ACACACACACACACATACACAAACATACACATACACACACACACACACACACACACACACACACACACACACACACACACACACACACACAAGTACTGAAGATTCAATAATCATGGCTGTGCCTGGGGAGTCGGCACTTGAGACCGTCGTGGTTGCCGGCACCAGCCTTAGCAGACAGCTATAAAGCTTTCTAGTGATGCTCCTATTGTGATTTGTGACGTTCCTGTTGACCTGTACAGTTTACTGTGTCCACTCGGCCGTGTCCATGCCCCTGCAGATCCCTCACTCGGACCCAGGTGGCACCAATGCATCGTCTGGTGGTAAACTACCAGTTTAGAGCTGACCGACGAACGCCCCAGAGTCCTGGACGATGTCTGGGACCTTCTGCAGATTCCCTGCAACCTATAGGATTTTACCAGTGGACTGGCAGTGGGCCCGATTGGCATGTTTTGCATTGTGTGTCCACCGTTTGATGCATGCATGTGACCAGTCATAGCATCATGCTCATGATCCTTCACGTTTAGGTTCAGACGGCGTAGCGTTCTGACTTGTCTGCGTAGAGTTACGCCCAAAACAATGTTATTTGGCCGGTTTTAGGACGGCACTTGCACTGCCCCGTGCGACACCCGCCGTGCGCCGTGGCAAGTGATTATGCTGTGGACCTGTCATTTGTTCACTCTCTCTGCAAATGCTATTGAAGCATTCTGATACTTTACCGCGTGTCTCCTGCCCAAACTCTTGCCGTCGTATGTACAACCTGTGACTGTCGTCACCGTCTGACCAAGCACTGGCGCCTAGTCAGCGGCTGTGTTGCTAGGAAGCTTCCACACCTCTTCTCATGGTATCTGAGCACCGAGACAGTTCGCGCTGAGCTGCGCAGCAGAGACGCAGCAGAGGAGCAGCAGTGGGTGTCACCGTTGCAGCTGATTCACCGGGACCTGTCGACGTGAGTCGACTACCACTGATGCCACCTGCCTTCAGCACGTGAGATTGCAGCAGTAGAAGTAGCAGCCACTAGCAGCAGCAGCAGCAGCAGGCGGCAACCACAGCAGGTTGTAGCCGCTTGCAGCTACTGGCAGCGGCGCTAGCAGCAACAACAAGAGTGGTAGCTGCAGCAGGCGGCAGCGGGCAACAGCAGCAGCAAGCAAGCGGCGAGCAACAAGCTACGGGCAGCAAGCAGCCAGAAGCAGTAGCAAGCAACAGCATGTAGCAGCAGCAGCAGCAGCAGGAGCATAGCAAAGCAGCAGCGCAATAGCAACGTGCAGCAGCAGTAGCGTGCAGCACCAGCAGCATGCACCACGAGCAACACGCAACAACGCTGCAGCACAACAGCAGTGCGCGGCTGCTGCCACAGCTGCGCAAGCTGCTGCGCGGCTGCTGTTGCAAACACAGGTGTGGCAACAACAGCAACAGCCGAGAGGAAGCTATCGTGGAGCTTCCGTGCAACTTCCACGCGGCTGCTGCGGAGCACCCGCCCAACAGCCGTGAGGGTTGTCCAAAAAAAGAGGAGGAAAACATGCCGATGTCAGCATTTTTCTTGTTGACATCATCAGGTCCGTGCTGACGACAGCAAACCCTTGCTGACATCAGCACTTGCGTTGGTCAAGTTTTTGGGTCAGAAAGTCAAAAGTTGCCAATGTTTCAACTCATCGAGAACCGCTACTGGTTCTACAATCTCACCGGTTTGACACCCCGGTCCATACTAAGCATTGACGTGGCTCCGACCAGTGACAAGAGCAAAGGGCCACCGGATCCCTCTTCCTCCTCCTTTGGGGTCATGAGTCCACGCTCGCAGGCTATTGAGGACATGCTAAGCCATCAGGATGAGATGCGTCGCCTGTAGCAGTAGCAGACTAATGCCATCCGTACGCTCACTGAGCTTCTTCATGGTCAGTCCACGACCCCACAGCAGACCTCTGAGGGAGTCGGCGGTTTTGTACCTTCCGCACAACAGTCAGCATCTGCACCAGAGACAGCAGGACACGACCCGCCACGTCTTGATCCTTGGGATGAGGACCCTAACATGCCCGGTACAGAGGATGAAACTCACGAGAGGGAAATTTGCGTGCTTCAGGAGAATTTCCGCCAGCTTCAGACGAGTTCTCGGGGCCCACAGACATCTGGCATCCGATCCTTGTCTGATCCCTAGCTCAGTGACTTCCCTTATCCTGGTGTTTTCCCCATCCCTCATCCTTCTGAGCCTGTGGTTGCTCTCCCTACGGAGCGGCAACCTAAGGACTTAGAGACATCGCCACCACGCTATGTCAGCAAGGATGGCTTTGATTGCTAGGGGACTCTTTTCCACGTCTGAGCCACGTGGGAGGGGGTCTGGCCCTGCTATCATAGTCCGTACCAGGTTACAGATCGTGCTCAGGTGTTGATAGCGGCCAGGGCGATGCAAAGACTTCTTTACGCCATGCCGCGCAAGACTGTCGTGCACTTTTGTCCTTTCCTTGGAGAAGCCGGCACAGGCGTGGGTGCTAATCCACGTCGAGGCTGGGACCTAGCGTTGTCCCTGCTTGCTGCGGAGACGCACGCTACCTGCGCGGCTCACATTTGCGCCTTCCACTCCCTTTGTTAAGGACCTGCCGGGCCCACAGCCGATTACTAGCGGCGTGCCATGCACATCTACACGCACCCTGGGACCTCAGGAGGTACACATCGGTGGGTACTTTACACGCTCATGATCGGAGTTTTCCTCAAGCACGCAGACATAATCTCGGGATGCAGCAATGCCGTGCCTTTCTCCACCTCCCTCAAGCTTCTTCCTTCGGTGCATCAGCTTTTTCTCCAAGTGACTTCCGTCCGTGAGGCAGTCGTGGCCCATTAGGAGAGTCCCCTTGCTGCAGCGGTCATCGCGTCCCCACCGACGCACCTCTTGCAGTCCACTTCTCCATCCTCCGGCACATCCTCCTCTTCCCCTTCCACCCCAATTACTCCGACTCAGACGCAGGGTGTGGCAGTAACGACAATGGGAAAGAAGGGCAAGAAAAGTTGTCTTTCGGGCTAGCAATAGTTGCAGTAGCAATAGTCATCGGGCGGTAGCAGTGGATATATTGTTCACTACTACACCTGTGGAGGTGCTCATCGCTACACCGAGTGCAAACAGCCACTCGACTGGGAGCGAATCACTCGTGGTCTTTAGGCTATACACGCATAGCGGTCTATGTCGAGCAGCACAGCCTTTGGTCACGTGGCGACCACGACTGCAGCAGTTCCTGCTTCTCCACCGCCGAGCAGTGGTGAGCCGGACCCATGTGACCGCACCATCATCGAGGTACGTCATCTTCTGGTGCTTCGCTTTCAGGGATGTGCAATTGTGTTGTCAGAGCTGGGTGGTTCACTGAATGTTTTTTTGTTTGTTCTTGTAGCTCGTGCTGACTCGTGTGGAGAGGCGCAGCTGGCATGTGATGATGATGGGCCTGACAGTACCGATTGGATTCATGAGTTTCACCTTTGTTCCCTTTTCGTTTCTCCTCCCCTGTTGCTCAACGCTCGTCTGAGGCCGAGTGTTCCATTGCCCGTTGTATAGTGACGTCCCCCGGTTGTGACCCTAGTGGCACTTGGATCATCGATTCGGGGGCCACTCATCACATGTCCTGTCGTCGTATTGACTTCCTTGTTCTCGGTCTTGTTGCGTATGTTCGCTCCGTTCGCAAAGGCTCTGGTCAGTCACTGCCGGTCCAGGGTGTTAGGGTTGTGTGCTTTGATAGTCCATCTTGCCCCCTATATCTTTTCGAGGTGCTTTTTGTGCTTGACCTTGAGCTCAACTTGCTGTATGTGTGTGCCTGTACACTGATGGGACTCTCTGTGGAGCACACTACAAACTCCACGACCTTGACGGTTTTCAATACTCGTATCATTATCCTTCGTCCCTCCATTGTGGATGATCTGTAACGCGTCTCTTAGATTGTTGTAGATTTCTTCTTCTTCTTGCTTCCCTTCTCCTCCTGCTCGTGTGTTTGTTACTGGTGTTTTGTCTGCTGAGCACGCGCGTTATTGCATTGTCGCCTATGTCATGTGGGCTCCGACACTATGTCAAAGCTCATTTGGACACAGCCCGTACTCGGTCTTGACGTGGCTCCTTTTGAGAAACCGCCGAAGACCGATTGACTGTTCTGCACTCAGGGTAAGATGCATCGTTGCACCTACCCCGACTCCCGTTCTCAAGCACTTTGCCCCCTGGAGTTGGTCCATTCGGACCTTCTCAGTCCTCATCCTGTTAAGCCTTTGTCCGATCGGGGTCGTTACGTCTTGACCTTGACTGATGACTTCACCTGGATGCGGTGGGCCTACAGCCTGCGCCAAAGAGCGACGCCGCTCATGCGGTTTGCCTCTGGCTAGTGATGGCTGAGCGTCAGTCCCGCCACATGCTGCACACCTTCCGTTTGGATGGCGGCGGCAAGTTCCTCGGTGAGATGGACAGTTTCTTTGCCGTGCACGGGGTTTTTCACCAGGTCTCCGCTCTTGCTACTCCTGAGCAGAACGGTGTCTCGGAGCGTTGGAACCGCACCATGGAGGATGCGGTTCTTGCTATGCGGTCTGAGTGCGGTATTCTAGAGTCCTTTGCCTTTGAAGGATTCGCCTACATGACGTAGGTCTGGAACTGCCTCCCGCACGGTCCCCTTCCGGACCACGTTACACCGTACAAGCTCTGGTTTGGCCACCGCACCAACCTGCGTCTTGCTCGTGTCTGGGGATCCGTGTCTGTCGTGTAGTACACCGAGGACCAGCAGGGGTCCAAGGTCTCCCCACGGGGCCTCCTGTGTGTCGTTGTGGGCATCTCCCTGCGGTTGATGGCTTGGCGTTTCTGGGATCCCGTACGTCGTGGCATTGTTGAGTCATGTGACACGCTCTTCTTTGAGTCTCTCACCTACCGTGACCTAACCTCCATCATGTCGATGTCTGTCACGCACGTCCCTACGTGTGAGGCTTCTCGACTGATGGGGGAGTCCGGGCCTACGAGCACCTCTCGTCCGGCTGATGTGTATGTTTGAGCCCCCTCCATTTCCTGGTCTCCGGCTGTTGATGACCCAGCGATCATTGCTATTGGCCCAGAGACCTCTCCAGCCCAGCCGGCTTCTACCCCTGTTCCCTTGCACCCCACAAGCAGCCATGAGTCTGTGCCCATGTCCACCAGTGCTCGTGCCACTGTGCGTGGTCCTGCCTCGACTCCTGCTCCTGCTGCCACACCCAGTCCTGAGTTTCCCATCATTTCACCAGCATCTCCTCATACTGCATCACCTGCCCCATTGCATCAGTCCTCACCAGATGTGGTCGTGCCTGTCCCCGAGCCTGAGGTGAGGCCCTCAAACCCAGGTTACTTGCGTGAGTCCGGTGGTCATCCTCGACTGTTGATCTCCGGAGTCTAGCGTGCGTCAGATCCCGCACCCACGCGCCCCACTTGCAGCGTTGCGAGTGGTGATCCCGGCACAAATGCCCTAGGTTTGAGTTTCCACACAGCTCACAGAAAGATACATCCAATGTGCCCTTTAGGGTACGATCTATTCACTTACGAGTTTCGTACTGCTTGTGATGCAGCAACTGACCTCGTGGTTGTCAGGCCCAGCTGTGAGTCGTGTACACTTGCCACTCAAAGCTCTCCCTCTATGGCGCCTGATCCGGGCACATTCAGCAAAGCGCTCTCATCAAAGGATGTAGAAGCCTGGTGGGGTGCCTGCGAGGATGAGCTTTGTGCCATCCGAGGGCATGAAGTTCACGAGCTAGTCAACCTTCCACCTGGGAGGAAGGCTATTCAGGTCAAGTGGGTCTTTCGCAAGAAACGGAAGCCGGATGGCTCACTGGAACGCCACAAGGCTCGCTTGGTTGTCAAGGGCTATTCTCAAATCGAGGGCATTGATTACACTGACACCTTTGTCCCTTTTGGCCGCATGACCTCAGCTCGTGCTCTGTTTGGTGTGGTGGCTCAGCATAACTGGGAAGTGCACCAGATGGACGTGAACAATGTGTTCCTCCATGGCTCTGTGGATGAGGAGATTTACGTGGCCAAGCCACCAGGCTTTGAGGACGGTGACAAGGTCTGGCACTTGTGCAAGTCCTTGTACAACCTCAAGCAGTCTCCTTGGTTCTCGAACCAGGAGATTACTGGCACCCCGACTCGTGCGCGACATGTACAGAGCGAGGCAGATCCTTCTGTCTTTATTCTTCGAACGCCTGAGCAATTCACCGCCATCCAGGTCTATGTGGAAGACCTTCTGATCGCGTCTCCTTCCATCAAGGCCGTGAAGGAAGCCAAGGTGGTCCTCCAGAATGCCTATAGGATGGAGGATCTCGGTCCTACAGTGGTGTTTCTTGGCATGGAGATCGTGCAAGACCGCATACATCAGACACTTCTGCTGCATCTGGCCCGATACGCATGCGTTGCGGGGGAGCGCTTCAGTGACCTCCTTGGCGTAGTGCCCACGGCCTCCACACCTCTTACACCTGACGGGCAGGATGCCCTCAAGGTGGAAGATCCCACTCAGCTGTGGGAGACAGTGGATGTGACCTTGCACCTGTGCCTCATCGGATCTCTGATGTACCTGGCCACTACCACACGCCCCGACATCGCTTTTGCCGTCAACCTCCTTGCATGGTTCTCACAGGCTCCACGTGCTAGAGCCCTTCATGCGGCTGTGCTAGTGGTGCGGTACGTGATCTCCACACCATAACTAGGACTCTACTTCCCCCGGCACTGTTTGGTGGTTCTTAACGGCTACACCGACAGCGACTAGGCCTGGAGTCCAGATGGGCGCAGTCACACTAGTTACGTATTGCTGCTCCGTGGTACCGTTGTGTCTTGGCGCAGCGGGAAGCAAGGCTGCATTGCACGTAGCTTGTCGGAGGCAGAGTATGTTGCTTTGGGTGTAGGGACCGCTAAGACAGTGTGGCTGCAATGCCTTTTCATTGAGCTGGGTCAGTCAGTGCCCGCCATTTGGCTTCGCTACGACAACCACAGTGCTCTTGCCATTGCAGAGAACTCTCGTGTCTTTCATTCTCACATGAAGCACATTGCAGTCGAGCATCAATTCGTGCATGATCTGGTGGAGCGACACGTGATCTCCGTCATATGGGTCGGCACTGACATGCATCGTGCTGATTTCTTGACGAAGGCAGTGGCGCTCGAGAAGTTTCTTGTGGCCATTCGTTTTGTTGGGCTACGCCCTTGCCTGAGAGTGGTTGAGTGCGGAGTGTGTCTATGTCTGTGTCACGACTATTTTTGCACTCGTTATTGCACTCGTTTCACTGCTGCACGTGTATGGACATGCGTACCACCGTGTCATGGCGGAGTGTTGTGATTTCTGACGTTCCTGTCAACTTGTACATTTGAGTATGACCACTCGGCCGTGTCCATGCCCGTGCAGATCCTTGATGCGGACCCATGTGGCACTAGTGAGCTAGAATTCCTAGGCAACAAGTTGGTGTAGCAACATTGTTGATGCAGCGTGCAGGCATCTAGGATCGTTGCTTTGTCAGCTGCCCCCTCAGTCTGCTGCTTGAGAATCCAAGTCTGAGTGATGTGGGTTTGTTACTCAGTGATGCGCGCACCAGTGATAGCACCAGAAAGCAGCTGAGAACTGGAAAGAACGGAATAAGGATCAAGAATGAGACACAATGGGAGACCCCTCCAAGAACTAGCCTCCCCTAGCACTGTAGAACTTGTTACTCAGTTCACCAGCCAATCAGAAAACAGATCTATTTTGAGGCTGGCAGGTTTTCTCGGTGAGCCATGCCAGACGGCCGACAGCCCAAAACCCGGTCGTCGTCCGTTTTGCCTGAAAACTGGACCATACTATGATACCAATGCTACGAATGCACTCGTGCGGTCAGAATCAGCTAGAAATATAGCAATGAGCAGTTATGGCTACCCAAACCCAGGCAGCACCTACACTAGTCCCTGGTGACAATAGTGCCACCCTAGCATGAGATTTGGACCCAAAGCAGAGCACGACGCTGCAGACGCAATGGTATAGTCAAATCAAGCAGTAGACGCATGCAAAGAGCATCAGTAGTGGCAATGACCGCCGGCGACCCGACCGTCGAGGAGGCCTGCCGATGGAGCACAGTTTGTCGCCGGAGAGAAGAGGCTCCAGCGAACTGTGTATAGTCCTCAGCGTGCGTCGGCTCCACCGGACGACATCCCAATACCATCTAGTCTCGCCATCAGTCATTTGTACGCCGATGTACACAAGCCGGGATGACACAACAGAGCACAATGAGAGATGTGAGAAAAAACCAACACTCCCCTATGACTCACGGGCGTAGTGAACATGGGCGGGCAGCGGCACATTTAACATACAGCCTCCCCCAGGGCACGTAGAGACGCAGGCAGGGACAAGGAGTGCAACTCACAGATGCACGCTGACCAAAATCACAACCTTCTTGAACGAGTCGCGCTTCAGTGCCTTGGTCAAGAAGTCAACCAGCTGCCGTGCTGTCTCAATCAACACAATGCTGACGCTACCATTGCGCAACAACAAATGCACATAGTGATATTCAACATTGATGTGCTTTGTGCGTGTGTGATGCACACCGTCATTGTCAGCGATGGCCATGGCACTCTCATTGTCACAATGCAACATGATGGATGCAACGGATTGACGCAACTTGGACAACAAACGATGCCACCACATGCTCTCACATGTGCCTGAGCCGAGGGCCACGTACTTAGCCTCAGTAGTGCTACGTAAAATGCACTCCTGCTTGCCACTACGCCATTACACAGCCGTGCCGCCAACTAGAAAGATCCAGCCTGTGCGGCTCTTCCCGTCCAGACTGCCGGCCCAGTCACTATCTATGTAGCCCACCGTAACAACAAACGGTAGTCGGCGGAATATGAGACCTCACCGTGGAGTTGAGACAACATAGCGGATTACTTGGATCATGGACTCAAAGTGGAGGTGACACGACTCTTGAGAGAACTGAGCCAGGAGGTTGACGGTGAACGTTATATCTGGGCGTGTTGTCGTCGCGAGGAATATCAGTGACCCGATGACTTGTCGATACTTGGTCACGTCAACTAGCTCCCCCATAACGGCTGGATTAGAGTTCTTCAGCTTCACTTGGCCATCCGGTGACATGAGTAAGGACACACTCGGCACGAGGGGCAGGTCCTCCGCGATGCGAGTGGATAGAGTATGTACATAGGCAATCTGGTGGACATGTAGGATGCCCTGGGAGCGATCATGCTTGAGCTCCATGCCTAGGAAAACTCGGACAGACCCAAGATCCTTCATCTCAGTAGGTGGTGTGCAGTATGCCCTTGACACGCTGGATGGCAGCCATGTCTGGCGACGCAATGAGGAGATCGTCGACGTAGACTAGGACAGCGCTGAAGGTCTGGCCTCGTAGACTGATGAATAATGCGGGGTCAGCACTACTATGTAGTAGGCTGCCACGGAGGAGCATGTGACTAATGTCCTCGTTCCAGCACCGAGGCAACCGCTTCAGGCCATAGAGGACCTTCCGCAGCTGCCAGACCTTCCTACTGCCATCATCGAAGCTTGGAGGTTGCACCATGTAGAGCTCCTCTCCCTCCAGCGAGCCATGAAGGAAAGCATTGCTCACGTCCATCTAATGCAACTCCCACTCGTGCTGGGAAACCAGGCTGAAGAGCGATCGACTAGTGGAGAATCGGTCAACTGGGGCAAAGATCTGGTCGTAATCAACCCCAAGGACCTCAGCAAACCCCTTGGCTATGAGGCGGGCCTTGCACTTGTCTAAGGACCCGTCCGGCTTCCATTTGTGCCAGAAGACTCATTTGGCACCGATGGCCTTCCGACCTGGAGGGAGATTGACGAAGTCATACACATGGTACGACCACATAGCAACGAGCTTGTCAGCACAGGCAACATCCAAGTGTGCGGCCTTAGGGGACGCTCGAGCCTCACATAGGGTGGGTGGGTCCTCCAGGCTTACTGTGGAGTGGACTGTGAGGGCGTGTGCATCTCGAGCTCTAGGTGGGATGCACGTGAGTACAGCCGTGACGACGTGCCGATGCTCCTAATGGAGCATGACGTAGCCGAGTGCGGAGCCCGGGTGGAGGTCTACAATGATGGCCGAAGTGGTTAGGCCGAGGGCCTTGGTGCCAGGGTCCCCACCCAGAATCATAAGAGTGGAAGAGACACGTGGGACGACACGGGCCCGAGGCACCACAAGGCGCGGTGTGGCAGTCTGCGCACTCACTGGCGGCCAGGGTGAGAGACTACCCCTTGGACCACGTGTGTAGCACGGTAGGGCACGAGATGGTACCGAGTCCGAGGTGCTCGCGGAGACGGACGGGGCAGCTGGCACAAGAGGACCAACAGGCTTGGGCGCAGCTGCCGACCAGGATGGAGCGGTGGACGTTGACGGGTCTACAGGTCCGGAGGGACTCGCAGACGCGGACGGTGCTGTCGGCGCAGAGGGGCGAGCGGAAGAGACTGTGACTGCCGGCCCGGAGGGGCCACCGGACGCGACTGGGGTTGCCGGCATGGAGGGACCACTGGACGCAGACGGGTCTGCCTATCGGGAGGGACCAGCGGACGCGGACGAGGCTACCGGCGCGGAGGGGCCAGCAAAAATGACTAGGGCTTCCGGCCCGGAGGGGCCAGTGGATGCAAACGGGTCTGCAAGCCTGGAGTGACCAGCAGACACGGACAGGGCTGCCAGCGCGAAGGGGCCAACAGACGCTATAAGGGCTAACTGCCCAGAGGGGCCAATGGATGCTACCGGGGCCGCCGGCCCGGAGGGGCCAGCGGACGCGGCAGGGGCTACCGGCTCGGAGGGACCAGCGCACAGGGCTAGGGGTGCTGGCCCTGAGGGACCAGGTGATGTGTTGCCCGGAAGCAGCAGGATGGCGGACGCAATCACCACTCCCCCACGCGACGGGAGGGACATCAACGAGCCAGAGAAAACGAGGTCGCGGGGAAACAACTTCTCAAAGAAGAGTGCATCGCGGGACTCAATGATGTAGTGCCGAGAGGGATCCCAGAAGTGCACTACTTTGGATTGACGGGAGACACCAAGGAAGGTGCAAGTATATCCGCGGGGGGCATGCTTGCCGCCCTACCGCGGGGCGGGCAGCCACACAATGGCCTCGTAGTCCCAGACGCAAGCGGGGCGGAGGTCAGCCCGCTAACCGCACCAGTGCTGGTACGGCGTGGACTGGTAGGATAGAGGGCAGTGGGGAATCCGGTTCCATACCCACGTCATGTAGGCCATGGCTTTGAAGTAGAAGCCATCGGAGAGGCCACACTTGACCCGCATGGTGCGGACAGCGTCAGCCATGGTGCGGTTTCACCGCTTGGAGACGTCGTTCTGGGCTTGTGTGTAAGGCGTAGACGTCTCGTGGTGGATACCCAGGAAGGCGAGAAACGTCGTGGTCTCTCCCATGTACTCCCCACCGCTATTGGAACAAAAGCGGCAAAGAGGCCGACCACAATCGCACTTCGCACAGATAAGATGGTCCTGAATGGTAGGAGCAACATCGCTTTTCTGCCGAAGGCTGAAGACCCAGTAGTAGCAAGAGTAGTCATCAATGAGGGTAAGGACATAGCGTCAATGCTCCCCGACGGACTCAGTAGGGAGAGGACCTATGACATTGGAATGGACCAGGTCCAGAGGGGCAAACGCACGGGTGAAAGACTGGGGGTATATAAACCGGTGCATTTTTCCCTGAGCGCAATCAATGCACTCTGTGGGGCACGGCCAGGGGAAGGAGTCCGGGTCAAGGACAATGGTCGGCTGGGTGCGGAGCATGCTATCGATGGCAGTAGAGTGGACATGGCACAGGTGGCGGTGCAAGAGACGTGTGTGCTGCAGTAAGAGCGTGCTGGTGACAAACACATGGCCTGTGGTGGCGGACAGGGAGGGGACAAAGGCAACGGAGGACAAAGGAGACACTTGCCACAGGCTGCCACAGGTGGTGGAGTACACAACGACAAGACCGGACAGACCAGACAACACAGTGCCAACGCCACGCAAGAGCAGAACGCCCATGCTCATGCGGTCAAGGGGAGTGACGAATAGGAGGCTGAGCTAAAGACCTGGGACAAAGAGGACATCATTCACGAAGACATCATCGACAAGACCACTGAAACAAACGACGCTGATGCCATGGACAGGTGACACCTGTCCGGAGCCCGTCCAGATACCGGACACATCGCCAACAGGACCAAGTACACTAAAGGCCTCGCAAGAGGCCGTCATGTGATGTGTGGCCCCGGAGTCGATGATCCAGGTCTCGGCAGGGTCCTGGACCGAAGTCGCTAGATCACTAATAGTCACATGGCAGCAAGCAAGAGACGTAGACACGGTGGACAGTGGTGCAAAAAGAGAGTGCCAATCATCAAGCCACACGATGTCGTCATATACAGGGGCCAAAGAGAGCATGGGAGACGAAAAAACGGACAAGGAAGCAGGACAAGACCGGAGCTTAATCTCAGTCATGCAGGGCAGGGCATACGGACATGAGGTAATGCAACTTGTACTTCCCTACGGGGGAGGACGAGGCAGGCCGAGCTAGAGCACGATGAACTGCTCCAATTGACGCTCACATGTGGACGGTCCGGGAGTGTAGATTGAGTACAAAGTGACAGCCCAGGAGCCCGGATAGGAGGAGGACTGCACCGTTGGTGGAAACAAAGGCGCCAACCGCTACGGATGATGCTATTGCGGAGCTAGCGACGGTGAGACCGGTGTGGTTGTCAAAGGAGTGGAGCTGCTGGACAGGGTGGATGCATCAGTGTCGGTGACAGCTACAGCGGCAGAGGCAAGACGACGCTCACTCTGGCGACGTATGGTGGCGATGACGTGCGCCTCGTCCTTCGGTAGCGAGCACGTGTACCACTCATGTCCTGGCTGGCCATAGTTGTGGCAGACCGAGCCACCACCACAAGACCGGGTCGGCTGCTACTATTGTTCCTGGCCCTTGCTCTTCTTGCCCTTGTGCCTCTTCTTCCCTGACGACGAGGAGCTGGTGGATGTAGCTGTTGCTGGGGAAGGGACGGCCATAGAGGCGATGGCAAGGGAGGCAAGGGCCTCTATGCGCTAGATGCGTGACTCCATATAAGCTTTCTCAATCGTGTGAAAGAGCTTGTATGCCATCGGCATGAGGATGCCATGGGTCGTGATGGTGGAGAGGACGTCCTCGTTGTAGTGGTAAAATATGTCGGCCTACTCGTCGGTGGCACCGCACTTGATAGTCAGGACTGTGGCCAAAGGGGGTGGAGCAGAGGTGCCTGGACTATGGAGGATGTCCTCAACCCACTGCCAATAAGAGGTGATTGTCTCGATCTCCCCCATGTGTAGGGAGTTGAACTCCCACAGCAGACGGCTGGTCTTAGCCTCGCTGGATAGGCGATGGGAACGGGTGAGGACGTGCCATGCGGCTGCAGGATCTAGGGTCCCCCCAGTGGTGAAGTCACTGAGGAAGGGCTCTATGGCTAGGCGTGATGTCGGAGGAGCGATTGGGAAGAGGACGCGTATGCCGCGACCAGCATCATACTGCTGGTCTGCCTCGGTGGAGTCATACGAAAGAGTGTAGTATGCCCACAGTCCCTCACCTTGTGCCCACATGTGTAAGCTAAGCTCCCAGCTCTGGAACTGTTCACCGGCCTGAAGTGGCAGGGGCGGGGTCTTAAACTCCTTTGGCCTGCAGCCGGCACCCAGAGTGGGGCCATGGAGTGAGGACACTTTCTGCCACTGCTGCTGGGTTTGCTGTTGCGCTAGGTAATGCGTAGCAACAGACACAGCGGGGCTTGCATGACCAGGAGGAAGGAAGGGCGGCCGGGCACTGGTATGTGTATATGATGCCAACGGCTACAGTGCTGCAAGTTACTGTGTCAGTGCGGCAAGCTCTCGCTGAATGGCGGCCAGTGGATTGGCGGAGCTGGCGACGAAGCCTATGGATTGCTGTTACTACTGTACCTACTGCTGCTACTATAGCTGTTGTTGCTGCTGTTCCTGTTGCTATTGTTGCTCCTGCTGCTACTATTGCTAATGCTGCTGCTCTGTTGTTGCTGCTACAGCTGCTGTAGTTGCTTCAAGAAAGCGGGGCTAGGGGTCCCTCCAAACTGAGGAGGACCCCACTCCACTAGGGCTGTTAGCCATGGTGTTTTGTTGGCCCTCCTTGTTCCCCTTTTTTTGGGGTGTTGCTAATGTCAACAATGATTTCATCCTAGGATGGTTGACGACAGTAGCTACTATTACATCATCTGCAGAGTTGCCACTGTAGATCGGGTTTTTTTATGACATCAGCAGTGACGTCAGTAGTGACGTTTGCTTAGAATTGCTGACATCGGCAGCGGCTTTTGCTGGAGCCACTGATCTGTCAGCAACAGAACGACTATTGTTGCTGCTGCTACTACCGTTGCTACTTTTGCTACTGCTGCTGGTCTGTTGCTACAGCTGTTGCTGCTGCTGCTGTTGCTCCTGATGCTGCGGCTGTTGTTGGAGCAGCGGCTACTACTACTATAGATCTCGCAGCTGCTACTGCTGCTAATACGGTTGTTGTTGCAGCAGCAGCAAGAGCAGCAGCAGCTACTGCTGCTCATCTCATGCGTGCTGTTGTGGCTGCTATGGCTGCTGCAGCGGCTGTGGTGGTGGCTGCAGCAGCTGTAGAGCCACCTGTGGGATGGGGGATTTTTTGGTGTGTTTCCCCCTTTTTTTCCTTTTTTTCCTTTTTCGTTCCTCACTGCAAGCTCCTGCTCACAGCGAGCCGCGAGCTGTAAGCAGCAAGCTTGCTGCTCGCTCCTTGCTGCTTTCTGCGGGCTGTGAGCAGCGAGTTGCTGTTCGCACCTTGCTACTTGTTGTGAGCAACAAGCAACGAGCTGCGAGTAGCTGCAACTGCAGCTGCTACTCCTACTAGTTGCACCTGCTGCTACTACAAGCTACTGTTGGCTGTCGCTCCAGTTGCTACTAATGGCTGCTGCTCACTGCTGTTGCTGCTGCACCTGGCTGCTGCTACTACTCGCTGCTATTGTGCACTGCTATTACTGCGAGCTGCTGTTGCTGGCTGCTTTTGCTGCTTGCTCCTGCGGGCTGCTGCTGCTGCGAGCTGCCATGAGCAATAATTGCTGCCGGCTGCTGCTGTTGCGCATGGCTACTGCTGGCTGCTGCTGCCACTTCTCGCTGCTACTACAAGCTCCTGTCGTTGTTGCTGCTTGTAGTACGCTCACACCCGGTTGACGTCGCGACGTGCGTCATCGTCGTGGTGCGTGACGTCCCTGGTCGCTCACCTCCTCGCGTCACCCATGGAGGTCAGTGCTGCCGGAAAAATCCGGCAGCATTTCCCCTGGCCCATTGGCCGTGGGGAAAACATTGACGGTGCCACCAAGCTGGTTAATGCTTCCGGAAAAAAATCCGGCAGCATTTTCCCTGCACTGGCGCGTGTGGGGGTCCGTCGGCGTTGTCTGACACCAATACGCCAGTCTTCTGCTGCTGCTACTGCGCTCTAGCTCTGATACCAAGCTAGAATTCCTAAGCACCAATTTGGAGCAGCAGCATTGTTGATGCAATGTGCATGCATCCATGCTCGTTGCTTAGTAAGCTGCCCCCTCAATCTGCTGCTCTAGAATCTAAGTCTGGGTTTGTCCCTTAAAGATGTGCGCGCCAGTGTTGGCACCCAAAAGCAGCTGAGAACTGGAAATAAGTGAATAAGGATCAAGAATGAGACACAATGGGAGACCCTTCCAACAACTAGCCTCCCCCAGCTCTATAGAACTTGTTACTGAGTTCACCAACCAATCAGAAGATAGCTCTGTTTTCAGGCTATCATGTTTTCTTAGTGAGCCGTGCCAAACGGCCGTTTGCCCAAAACCCGGGTGTCGTCCGTTTTGCGTGAAAACTGGACCATACCATAATACCAATGCTCCAAAGGCAGTCTTGCGGTCAAAATCAGCTAAAAGAGCAGGAATGAGGAGTTATCTCTGCCCAAACCCAGGTTGCGCCTACACTTGTCCCTTGTGACAACAGTGCCACGCTAGCATGAGATTTGGACCCTAAGCAGAGCAGGACGCTTTAGACGTAATGGTACAGTCATATTCGGAATTGGACACATGCAGACAGCATCCGTAGTGGCAGTGACCGACGGCGGCCCGATTGCTGAGGATGCCTGCTGATGGAGCTGAGCACGTCGCCGGAGGGAGGAGGCTCCAGCAAACTGCATGTAGTCCTCAGAGTGTGTCGCCTCCACCGGACGACATTCCAACAGCGTTGAGTCTCACTGTCAGTAATCTGCACTCCGATGTACACAAGCTGGGAGGACACAACAGAGCACAATGAGAGATGTGAGAAAAAACCAAGTTGGAAAAACCAAACCAACACAGTGCGTCTTCTGGTGGTGGACTACTAGTTTGGAGCTGACCGACGACCGCCCCAGAGTCCTGGACGCTGTCTGGGACCTTGTGCAGTTTTCCTGCAGCCTGTAGGATTTTATCGGTGGACTGGCCATGGGCCCGATTTGCATGTTTTTAATTGTGTGTCGACCATTTGATGCCGGATGCATGCATGTGACCAGTTGTAGCGTTCGGCTTGAGATCCTGCACATTTAGGTTCAGTCGGCGTAGCATTCTGACTTCTCTGCGTAGAGTTACAGCCAAAACAGTGTTTTCAGGCCAGTTATAGAACAGACCTTCCAGTGTCGCGTGCGACACCCGCCGTGCGCCGCGGCAGGTATTAATGCTGTGGATCTGTCATTTTTTCACTCTCCCTGCAAATGCTATTGAAGCATTCTGACACTTTGCCTTGTGTCTCTTAGCTAAACTCTTGCCGTCGTGTGTACGACTTGTGACTGTCGTCACCGTCTGACTAGGCACTGACGCCTAGTCAGCGGCTGTGTTGCCAGGAAGCTTCCATGCTTCTCCTTAGTGTAGGCAGTGGCAGAATGCCGACATGCACTCACTACTGCGCCGGCTCAACTCACACAGCAATCACAGCCATGGTGGAGCAAGAGGTTGGTGAACAACATGCTTAGTTGAGTAGCAAGAGCGAGAGTGATGAGAGTAAGGAAACAGCGATCTCTTAGCCGTGGTTGACTGGGCCACCCACTTGAAGAGTTCGAAGTGGGGCCCAGTCGCCATCCCGGGGTCGAACCAAACCGGTCGGCCAAAAGGCCGCCGTGGTTTCTCACACCTCAGAGCGACTGAGCGTGTGGCCCTATAGGGTCAGCAACCCGGGCAGTTACGAGACAGCAAACAGAGCATGCAAAATACAAAAGACCACAAACCACATCGACCACGAGCGTATGTGGTCCATGCATCTCTCATTGTATCCCTCATGTTTCAGCCATTATATGGCTCATCACCAAGTTTCTGGAGCAGCAAGATATTAGCTCCAACAAAACTGAGCATGGTAGAGCCCACTGATCTTGCACCCGGCAGAGACGCCAGTGATGCACGGCTCCATAGCTTCAGTTATGCTCAGTCACCTGCAGGAGTGGTGTGTGTGTGAATGGAAGGAGTCAAGAGGTGACTTGCGTGTTTGGCAGACAAACTAATACTCTCCCATGACCCACAGACAAACAGCCCATACACCACACGCAGCAGTACAATACAAGGGATAGACAACGGATGTCAATTCAGCCAGGTGCATCGTGTACACGCAAAACGCCAACTGCATGCACAGCTGCCTTGAACGTCCCACTGCTCAGAGCTTTGGTAAGGAAGCCTGCACGCTGCTGACGTGTGTTGACCCAGACGACCTGAACCTCTCCTGTGGCAATGTGCTCATGTACAAAGTGATGCTCAATGCTGATGTGTTTTGTGCGTGAATGATGCATGCCATCATGCCCAGCAATCGCATTGGTACTCTGATTGTCGCAGCGTAACGTGATGCAACCGATGGGCACGCGCAGCTGCTGAAGCAAGTAAGAAAGCCAGACACTCTCACACGTACCTGCTCCAAGGGCAACGTACTCGACCTCACTGCTTACCGCTTTTCCACGAGATAGCAGTTTCACCCACAAGAAAGATGTAGCCGGTGCGACTACAAGCATCTGCATCGTGGGCCAAGTCATTGTCAGTGCATCCATCAATCACCACGGAGGGTTGTGATCTGTAGCACAGTCCCACACACGCAGGAGACAGTGCATAGCAAGCGACACGCACTGCAGCTTGGAGATGCTTCTGTCGAGGTTGCTGGGAGAACTGCGCAAGGAAGTTGATTGCGAAGGCCAAGTCTGCTCTAGTGGTGGTGGCAAGGTACATGAGAGACCCCATCACACTGAGGTAATCGGTGACCTCGACAGAGTCCCCAAGCAGAGTCACGTCGAGTGACTTCGGGAGGCGCTGCCCAGCTGGTGGCATGGGTGTCGATGCAGTGGGGGTGTCAGTGAGCATGGAGGAGAAACACTCCCCCAAGCTGCGAATGTAGGCGGCCTGATGGACATGTAGTGTCCGGCGCTCATGGTCCCACTCAAGCTCCATGCCCAGGAACACCGGAGCAGGACCCAAGTCCTTCATTTTGTAGGTGGACTGCAAAAGGCCTTTCACATATTGAACCGCAGAGGGAGTGGGTGACGCAATAAGAAGGTCATCCACGTAGACCAAGACTGCAACCAAGGGTTGTGAGGGTGGACTCACAAAGAGCACCGGGTCAACGGTGCTCTGACGGTAGCCACCCTTCTCAAGGGTGGCCAAGATCTCCAGGTTCCAGCAGCAAGGGGACTGCTTGAGCCCGTAGAGGGTTCTACGCAGCCGCCAGACCTTGTTCGTGCCATCCGTGAAACCTGGAGGCTGCACCCTGTAGATCTCCTCGTCAAGGCGTCCATGCAGGAATGCATTGTTGACGTCCATCTGTTCCAACTCCCAATCGTGCTGGGTGACCAGGCTCAAGAGAGCTCCAGCTTTGGTGTAACGTCCCATTGGGGCAAACGTCTCGTCGAAATTGACGCCATGTATTCGAGAGAATCCCTTTGCCGTGAGGTGTGCCTTGTACCTGTCGACATTACCGTCATGCTTTAACTTACGTCAAAGCACAAAGCGAGCTGAGATGGCCTTGCGGCCAGGGTGAAGGTCAACAAGCTCGAAAACCTCATGCTCATTCAGGGCCGTGAGCTCCTCCTGCATGGCCTTTTCCCAGAGGTCTGCATCAGCTGCCTCCCTTGCCTGGCGCACTATGGTGGACTTGGTAGGAAGTGAGGGAAGACCGCTGGCCGCAAAGCATGCGGCGACATAGCTGGCAACTGAAGCATCCAAATCACTGTGGAACTCATGAGCGACTAGTGCATAGCCCACTGCAGAGTTGGGGTGGACCGCGCCCACCACAAGACCCAGTGAATCAAGGCCAATTGGTCTGGCGGTGGAGCCAGTTGCAGTGGGAGGGGCACTAGAGCGAGTGCAATGCTGAGAGGGCTGAGCGGACAATGTGACCGAGTGCTGTCAAAGTGGACGCAGCCGCCTCCCACGAGTGTAGGGCTCAGATACGGTTGGAGGCACATCTATGACCGGCGCTGTACAGTCTCACCAGATATCACAGGTGACGGGAAAACGACAGGCTGTGGAGGCGACTCAGCCATAGTGCCGGGAGGTGACAATGCCACGGCATCAGCAAGTAGTGGTGAATCGCTGAGAGGCATTGACATTAACTGAGAGGATGAATAAGGGGAAGACGCTGTGGAAGGGTCGGATGAGGATGCAGGCGGAGTTCTGAGCAAGGTGTGAGAGATGGACACATCAGATGGGTCTGAAGAGGAAGGGGCCGGGGCAACGAGAGGTGTGTCGGCGAAAAGACCCACCCCCTCCAAGCTGACGGAGCGAGGACAAGGAAGAGGGTGGAGCGACATGGGACAGGTCGCAAGGAAAGACGTCCTTGATGAAGAGGGCATCACGAGACTCAACAACGTGGGCACGATCGGGGTCCCAGAAGCGACAGGATTTGGACATGGCGGAGACTCCGAGAAAGGTGCACAAGCGAGCACGAGGACTAAGTTTGCGGTCACGAAGGTCCTCGAGAAGCCAAACAACATTGACACAGCCCCAGACGCGAGCGAGGCGGAGGTCTGCACGACAAGCGAACCATCGTTCGAATGGGGTAACATGGCATGGGAGGGGACCGTGCGGAACACGGTTCCAGATCCACGTCATGTACAACATGGCTTCGAAAGAGAACAGGGGTGGCAGGTCAGAAGCACTGAGGAGAATGCGGACACCATTGGCAAGTGTCCAGTTCCATCGCTCAGATACACCGTTTTATTGGGGTGTGTAGGGGGCAGTGGTTTCGACAGTCACACCGCGAGAGGATAGAAAACAACAGGTGGGACCAATGAATTCACCGCCACGGTCACAACAGAAAACACAAAGACTACGACCACAAGCGACTTCAGCCTAAGGTAGCTAGGACTCAAGGGTGGAGCAAACGTCACTCTTTTAATTGAGAGCAAAGACCCAACGCATGCAAGAAAAGTCATCTGTGAGACAAAGTATGTAGCGCCCAACACGTCCAAGAGAGTCATGAGGGAGTGGACCCATGACATCAGTATGCAACAAGTCAAGAGGGTGAGAAGTGCAAGACTCTTAAGTGTTGAATGGTGACCGATGCACTTTGCCCTGAGCACATTCAAGACAGTCAGGGGGACAGGGAGCCAAGAATGTAGCAGCATCAAGGCCATCGGTAGGGAGAACACGAAGCAGGCTGTCGATGGTTGCGGTATGGATGTGGCACAGGCGGTGATGCAGCAGTTGTGCATGAGCGGGTGAGAGAGAGCGCGCGACATGCACATGGGGAACGGTGACGGGAGACAGTGCAAATGTGGGGACACGGAATAGATGGTCACAGCGTGTGCCTTGCAAGAGAATGCGGCAAGACACACGGTGCGAGACACAGGCAATGCCGCGTCTGGACGAGAAGTCCATGCCCTGGACGTCAAGTGTCGTAACAGAGAGCAGACTCGGCTCGAGCGATGGAACATACAGGACATCTGGCGAGAAGAGTTCCCCTCCCGGGCCAACAAAGCGTACAACACCAACCCCTTGGACCGGGAGCAATTGGCCGGAGCCAGTGCGGACAAAGCGGAAAGAGCCAATAGGACCAAGGGAAACAAAAGACATGCGCGACGAGGTCATGTGGTGGGTGGCGCCTAAATCAAGGATCCACAAGCCACCTGACACACAAATAGTGGAAGGGTTACGACTCACTGTGGCGAGGGCTGCGTGACGAGAGAAGCGCTGGCCACAAACGGCAAGGCAATGAGGCAAATGCGCTGACTGCCACTCTTCAATCCACAAGACATCGGGGTGTGTACAACCAAGAACATGACCGGACAAACAACCACGCAATGCCCCATCAGCAACACACGCAAGAGGTTGCAACCCAGAGCCTTCACTCTCACCTCCCTGATCACGAAGGTGGCACTGATGAACGGCGTGAGACAGTGCTGCGTCCAACTGACGCTCGTCATCAGAGGGTCCGACATGATGACCACCCCAGAGGATGGGCGATAAGATGGAGACACCCAGCTGGGTGGAGAGTAGGCGCCGGATGGCGGGCCGTAGAAGATGGCCTACCATATCCCCGGGGCCAACCCCAGGGGTATGAGAGACGGGGTAGAGAAGCAACGGTGTTGTACACGGCAGCGTCGGTGGCGACGAGTTCCCCTCTGCCAGAGGGGGCAAAGGAAGGGGTGGTTGAGGCCGTGCAAGAGGCACCCCCGCAACCACTAGAGGAGCGTGCCCAGTGTGCACGCATGGCGGAGGCGAGGCGCTCGTTGTACGCAGGTGACGGGCACTTGGGTGCAGAATGGCCGACAGAGCCGCAGTTCCAGCACGTGACAGCACTAAGGATGGCAAGTGAAGAGGAGGTGTTGTTAGTACCTTTGCCCCCACCACGGCCGCCTTGGCCGCCAGAGCCCGAGCCGCCGCTGCCCTTGTCCCGACCATGACCACGGCCCCCGCCCCCCCCACTTTGGTTGAAAAGAGTTGTGGCCGAGGTGGAGGGAGATGAGGAGGAGGTAGAGGAACATGATGTGGAGGGCAGTCCAGCGGTGGCCACTGCATCTGCTGCACGATGAATCCGTTTGTTTTTAAGAGCGCTCCACCAGTCAGTGAGGCGTTGGGAGGTGAACTGCCAAAGGGCCCCAATGCCTGGTGGAGAGTCAGCAGGCACTGGCTTGGCCGCAAGCCTCTCAAGCTCAGAGGCCTTCACCTCCCTGAAGATGTAAAAACGTTTAGGAATGAGGCCGTTGACGATGGAGAGAAGAGCAGGTAGTTGGCCAGGGGCCGCCTTGCTAAGATCCTTTAGTAGACGGAGACTGCGAGCCCAGTAGGCATCCGCAGTCTCGTCTGCACGCATGGAGACCGTGTTGAACTGCACAGTGAGGACACTTTGTGCGGCATGCCTAATGACAGTTGTGCGGCGCTTGATGAGAGCATAGGTGCCAACAGGGTTGGCAGAGGTGCGACGAGTAGTGTCAGCGTTATAGGACCCTATCTCATCAGTGAGATCATCGGGTCCAATGTGAAAGAGAGCACGCAATGCCGTCACAGACTCAGAGTCAGTGGATACAAAGGGAGGATTAGCAGCAGGGTTAGGTACATGATAGTACTCCCAGAGCTGCTCACATTGTGCCCAAGCGAACTTCCCATGAAGCAAAAGAGAGGTTGGGAGTGAAGTGTGGTGGCACTGAGTAAAAGTCAGGTTTGCGTTGGCGGGATGTATGATACCTTTGGCTGCGGCGGCTCCTGCTGCTGCTGCAGCAGCAAGTGAGTTGGAGGAAAGAGAGCCAGAGGTGTTGGAAGCGGAAGCAAAGGAGGTGGAGAATGCAGCAGCAATGTCAGCAACGACTGACGCAGCAAGTGTAGTGCGTAATACAGGTTGCAAGCGGTTAAGCACGAGGTCAACAATGTGGTCGGCGAAAGTCTCCTGATCGCCATGTTTCATGCGCAAGTTTTCTTCTGCAACACATTGTGCAATGAGGGCTGCTTGAAGAGCAACACGCTCTTTACGTAGTTCTTCTTACGACAGACATGATGAGCGAGAATCACTCAAAGAGAATTTGGGCAGCGTTTCCCTTGCCCCAGTGGGCGTGGGAAATAAGGAAGAATGAAGCCTGGCTGAGTGGAGCTGCAGGGAAGTGTGAACACAAGAACACGGCCACAAAAGGGAAAAAAGGGGAGGGAGCAAGAGGGGTGTCCAAGCAGCAGGAGGCTGGAAGCTCACCAATGCTAATGTTGTAGGGAAAGCAGTGGTGGCAATGCAGATGCCACATAAGCAGCAAGAACTACCACTAAGGACGAGGTGGTGATGATGAGACACGCAACTCCAGCAAGTGCAGCGCCTGTGAGGGTGGAGAAGGCAGCTGCTGCTATGACCGCGACACGGATCTGGGGACCAAACGATGAGGACGTTGAAGCAGGAGACACGTGGAAAGTGGAGACCTGGATGGAGGTGACGGTGCTGGAGAGAGCAGTGGCTGCTAAGGCTGCTGCTGCTGCGACTGCGCTAGCTGCTGCTGCTATTTGTGTGGCTATGTTGACTGCGGCACCCGCAAGGGGACCCTGGTCAGAGGCTGCTGCTGCTTAGGCCTCAACAGTTTTGCCAGCAGCAGTGCTGGCATGTGCACGTGCAGCACGCGCTGTAGTAGCAAAAGTAGATGTGACAGCAGCACAAGAAACAACTGTTGCTTCCAAAGCAGTCAGAATATCAGGTCCAGGTGATGCAGTAGCAGCCTGAGACGCGGCGGGGGACGCTGCACGACTCGAGGCTGCCTCAGCTTGCTCGGTTGGGGCTGCTGATGTAGCAGGAACTGGTGCACCTTGAGCAGCACGTTGGCTTTGCCGACGTGTTCTACGGGAAACGGGAGATCTTACCGGAGATGAGGGGTGACGTCGTTCATGTGGCAGCCCCGTAGTTGCTACATTTTGAACGTTCGGTGAGTCGTCCGAGGCCGAAAGACAGTAGGCTGCATACATTGTAGTGTCCTCACACACCTCGTCTTCTGTAAGGTCGTAATCTTCCCCGGGTTGGTACCCAGGGCTGTCACAACGGACATTACGGCGCCCCCACCGTAATGTCCGCCTCCTCCTCATGGCGGTCAATGAGTTCGTCGAGGCGTGAGCGATCACGAGCCCCCCTTGGAGAGGTAGGGGCGGTTCCAGTGTTCGGTGGTGCAGCCAGGGTTGCAGGTGAGGCGGCAGAAGCGGATAATGATGCTGTTGCTGGGTAGACGAGGGAGAAGAAGATCGTAGGGCAGAGAATCTGTGGGATTGCGGAGCTGTTGAAAGAAGGTGAGCCGTGGCAAGAGTGCCTCGGTGTCACATTGATGCAGGATCGCGAGACTGGAGTCAGCAGTACCATCGTGCTGCTGAGGCGTTGAGAGCCTGGAAGAATGAGGGTAAGCACTGCAAGTTGTCAGGTGAGGCCCCAAACGCGACTTCTGTTGCTCAAGAAAGAGAGTAGCAGAGCGCAGGGAAGAAAGCCTGCTGGACTCGGGAGCTGTTCGAGACACATCAGACCGGAGGAGAGCATACCTACTGAGATGTACTGGGATCAGGACCTCTGTGAGCCTGGGAATCACTGTGCTGAAGAATCGTGAGACCACCAGCCAGCAACACTGTGGTGTTGCTAACGTGCAGAAAGCCTGGATGAGAAGTGACAGGCATCGTAGTGAGCAGTGGAGCAGCGGACTGCTGACCTATAGCTGTGGAGAGTGCGACGGGCTGTTGCGAGAGTGTCGTGGTAGGGACAACGCCGAACTGCAAGACAGCGAGGTTGTAGTGCCGAGGTTCTGAGTCAGCTGAGACAAGAGGCAGCTGGACTGCAGGGCAGAGACAAGAGGCGCAGGCCGGTAGAGATGTCATGAACATCCGAAAACACGCAACTCCGGACGTTGAGTGCACCGCACTACAGTCCACTGTGGATCGCTTAAATGGAGGGTTCTTTCCCTCCTGCTCTGATACCAGTAGGCAGCAACAGAATGCCGACATGCACTCACTACTGCGCTGGCTCAACTCGGACAGCAATCACAGCCATGGTGGAGCAAGAGGTTGGTGAACAACATGCTTAGTTGAGTAGTGAGAGCGAGAATGACGAGAGTAAGGAAACATCGATCTCTTAGCCGCGGTTGACCGGGCCACCCAGCTACAAAACCTAGGCAGCAGGATGGGGCAGCATGCGTTATTGATGCAGCGTGCAGGCTTCCACGCTCGTTGCTTAAGTCTGCTGCCCCCTCAGTCTGCTGCTCTAGAGTCTAAGTCTGGACGCTCTGGGTTTGTTACTCAGAAACGTGCGCACCATTGTTAGTGCCTGAAAGCAGCTGAAAACTGAAAGTGGCTGATTAGGAATGAAGAATGAGAAACAACGGGAGACCCCTCCAAGTTCTAGCTCCCCCCCCACTAGTGTAGAACTTGTTACTCAGCTAACCAGCCAATCAGAAAATAGTCCATGACCTATTTTCTGGCAGGCATGGTTTTCTTTGTGAGCCCTGCCAGACGCCCGACAGCCCAAAACCCGGGCGTCGTCCGTTTTGCCTGAAAACTAGACCATACCATAACACCGCCGGTGCGAACGCAGTCGTGCAGTCAGAATTAGCTAGAAAAATAGCAGTAAAGAGTTATAGCTTCCCGAACCCAGGCAGGGCCTACGACAGTCAACGATGCCAAACAGGGCCATACAGTAGGAGACATGGACCCTAGGCACCGCATGATGCTACAGATGTAATGCCACAGCCAGACAAAGCACTAGGTGCATGCAGACAGCATCTACAGTGCAAGTGACCGCCAGCAGCCCGATCACCGAGGAGGCCTGCCGATGGAGCTCAGCACATCGCGAGAGGGAGGAGGCTCCAGCGACGGGTGAGTGGGCCTCACCGTGCGTCGGCTCCACCGAGCGATACTCCAGCGGCGTCAAGTCTCGCCGTCAGTCATCTGCACACCCATGTATACAAGCCAGGAGGAAACAACAGAGTACAATGAGACATGCGCGAAAACCAACACTCCCCCATCACTCACATGCGTAGTGCACATGTGCGGGCAGAGACACAGTCAATGACCAAAATCCCCCAGGCCAAGCAGAAACGCAAGGAGGGACAGAGAGAGTCACTCACGGGTGCATGCCGACTGAACTCATAGCCTTCTTGAATGAGTCGCACTTCGGTGCCTTGGTCAAGAAGTCAGCCAACTACGGTGTTGTCTCAACCCACACGATGTTGATGCTGACGTCATGCAACTACGAACGCACATAGTGATACTCAATGTTGATGTGCTTTGTACGTGTATGATGCACGCCGTCATTGTCGGCGATGGCCATGGCACTCTCATTGTCACTGTGCAACGTGATGGATGCGACGGACTGACGCAACTCAGACAATAGACGACGCAACCACGCACTCTCACATGCACTTGAGCCAAGAGCAACGTACTCAGCCTCAGCAGTGCTGCGTGCAATGCACCCTTGCTTGCCACTACGCCAGGACACAACTGTGCTGCCAATTAGAAAGATCCAGCCTGTGCGCCTCTTACCGGACTGTCGGCCCAGTCACTATCCGTGTAGCCCATCGCGACAACTGACCGCTGACGGCGGAACATGAGACCTCGCATGACATGGGTGAGGATGCGCTCGGCACGAGTGGCAGGTCCTCCGCAAAGCGGGTGGACAGTTTCTGCACATAGGCGTCGCGGTGGGTGTGTAGGACGCCCTGGGAGCGATTATGCTCAAGCTCCATGCCCAGGAAGACTCTGGCAGATCCGAGGTCCTTCATCTGGTAGGCAGCGTGCAGCAGGTCCTTGACACGCTGGATGGTAGGTGTGTCTGGCGACGCAATGAGCAGATTGACGAAGTAAACGAGAACAGCGGTGAAATTCTAGCCTCGCGGACTGACAAACAGTGCGGGGTCAGCGGTGCTACGTTGGAGCCCGCCACGAAGGAGCGTGCTACTGATTTCTTGGTTCAAGCACCGAGGCGACTGTTTCAGGCCATAGAGGGCCTTGCGCAGTCGCCAAACTCTCCCACCGCCATCGTCGAAGCCTTGGGGCTGCACCATGTAGAGCTCCTCACCCTCCAGCAAACCATGGAGAAAAGCGTTGCTCACATCCATCTGATGCAGCTCCCACCCATGCTGGGCGACCTGGCTAAAGAGTGCCCGGCTAGTGGAGAACCGGCCAACTGGGGCAAAGATCTGGTCGTAATCGACCCCAGGAATCTGGGCAAACCCCTTGGCTGTAAGGTGGGACTTGTACTTGTCCAAGGACCCGTCGGGCTTCCATTTGTGCCGAAAGACCCACTTGGCGCCGATGCCCTTCCGTCCTGGAGGAAGGTCGACGAGGTCGTACACGTGATGCTGTTGGATAGCGGTGAGCTCATCGGCGCAGGTAGCGTCCCAGTGTGCGGCCTCAGGAGAGGCTCGTGCCTCGCGCAGGGTGTCTGGGTCCTCTTGGTGTGCTGTGGAGCAGACTAAGAGAGTGTGTGCATCTCAAGCCCCAGGTGGGATGCGCGTGAGTAAAACCACAACAGCGTGCCGATGCTCATGATGAAGCATGGTCTAGCCCAGTGTGGAGCCCGGGTGAAGGTCTGCAATGATGGTCAAGGCGGCAGAGTGGACATGGCAGAGGCGGCGGTGCAAGAGATGAGTGTGCTGAAGAGAAAGTGTACTGGTGACAAAAACATGGCCTGTGGCGGCCGACAGGGAGGAGACAAAAGGAGAGGAGGAGCTGCGAGGTACATGCCATAGGTTTCCACAGGCAGTGGCGTGCAGCACAACAAGACCAGACGGACGCAACGAAACAGTGCCAACACCATGTAAGTGCACAAAGTCCATGCTCATGCGGTGAAGAGTAGTGATGGACAGTAGGCTGAGCTCAAGACCAGGGACGAAGAGGACATCGGTCTGAAAGACATCACAGGAGGGACCACGAAAACGAACGACGCCAACGCCACGGAAAGGCAACACCTGGCCAGAGCCTGTCCGGACACCGGAGACATCGCCTACAGGACCGAGCATGCTAAAGGCCTCACGAGAGGCCATCATGTGATGCGTGGCCCCGGAGTCGATGATCCAGGTCTCAGCAGGGTCATGGACCGGGGTCGCTAGATCGCTAACGGTCACATGGCAGCAAGCAAGGGACGTGGACACGGTGGAGGGAGGCGCGAACCGAGACTGCCAATCGTCAAGCCAAGCAACGTTGTCATAGGAAGGGGTAGTGGAGACCATGAGAGACGACGAGACAGACGGGGAAACGGGGCACGATCGTAGTTCATTCTCAGTCATACAGGCTTGGACAAGAGAGCAAGAAGTGATGCAACTCGCACTTCCCTGGGAAGGAGGGCAAGGCAGGCCGAGCTGGAGCGCGATGAACTGCTCCGGCTGGCGCTCACGGGTGGACAGCCTGGAGTGTAGACAGAGTGCGGGGTGACAGCACCGGAGCCCGGGTAGAAGGATGACCGTGCCGGCGCCGACGGCTGCGGCGGGCCTGGCAAGGCAACCGGAGTGGTGGAGCTGCTGGACGAGGCCAAGTTGTCAGAGTCGGCGACAGCTACGGCGGTAGAGGCGAGACGGCGCTCGCGCTGGCGACATATGGTGGCGATGACGCGTGCCTCGTCCGTTGGTAGAGGGCACGTGTACCACCTGTGCCCGGGCTGGCCACAGTTGTGCCAGACCGAGCTGCCACCTCTGGACCCGGTCGACGGCTGCTGCTGCTGCTGTTGTTGACCCTTGCCTTTCTTGTTCCGACGCTTCTTCTTCCCTGACGATGATGAGGTAGATGCGGCGGGGGAGGCGATGGCCACAGAGGAGACGGCAGGGGCGACGATGGCAGGGGAGGCGATGGCCTCCGTGCGCTGGAGTCGGGACTCTAGACGAGCTTCCTCAAACCGGAGGAAGAGCTCGTATGCCCAGGGCATGAGGGAGCCTTGGGCCGCCATGGTGGAGATAACGTCGTGGGGGTAGTGGACGAAGACGTCCGCGTACGCATCAGTGGCACCGTGCTTGATGGTGAGGAGCGCGGCCAAAGGGGGTGGGGCAGACTTGCCAAGGCGACGAAGGATGTCCTCCGCCCGCTTCCAGTAGGAGGTGACCGTCTCGGTCTCCCCCATGTGCAAGGAGTTGAACTCCCGCAACAGGCGGCTGGTCTCACCCTCGCTGGACAGGCGATGGGGACGAGTGAGGACGTGCCACGCGGCTGTAAGGTCTGGGGTGGCGCCAGCGGTGAAGTCGCCTAAGAAGGGCTCGAGGGAGAGGCGGGAAGCCGGAGGGGCGACAGGGACTAAAGCACGGACGGCACGACCAGCGTCATATAACTGGTCGGCCAAGGTGGCATCGTACGGCAGGGTGTAGTATACCCACAGGCCCTCACCCTGCGCCCAGATTCGGAGGCTAACTCCCAGCTTCGGGACTGCTCGCCGGCCTGAAGCGGCGGTGGCGGCGTCTCAATGTCCTTTTGCCTGCGGCCGGAACCCACAGTGGGGCCAAGGACGGAGGTCACTATCTGCCGCTAGCGCTGAGTCTGCTACTGCGCCAGGTAGTGTGTGGCAGTAGACACGGCTGGGTTGGCATGCCCTAGAGGGGTGAAGGATGGCCGCACAATGGGGGCAGTCTGAGATACCAACGGCTTCGGTGCCGCAAGCTACTGCGTCAGGGCGGTAAGTTGTTGCCAAAGAGCAACAAGGGGGTCAGGGTTGTCGCCAATGATGCCTGAGGGCTGTTGCCGCTGCTGCTACTGCTGCTGCTGCTTCAGTTGCTGCTGCTGCTCCTACTGCTCCTGCTGCTCCTACTGCTGCTGCTGCTGCTGCTGGTGCTGCTGCTATTGCTGCTACTACTGCTCCTGCTGCTGCTCCTGCTGCTCCTACTGTTGTTGTCGTTGCTACTACTGCTGCTGCTGCTGTTGCTTCTCCTGCTGCTGCTACAACCGCTGCAAGAAAGGGGAGGTCGTGGTCCCCCCAACAGAGGAGGACCCCTCCCCAGTGGGGCTACCAGCCATGGTGTGATGCCCTTTTGTGTTGTTTGGGTTTTTTTTGTGGTGCTGATGTCAGCAGTGACGTCTGCTGAGGGCGGTGGACGTCCTATCCACCCTTAGGTTTGCTTCCCCCTTCCCTTGCCCCCTTTTTTTTCTCTATGAGTTGATGACATCAGCAGTGACGTCAGCAGCGGGATGTTGACGTCAGCAGTGGAGGTTGCTGGGGCCGCTACTGCTACTGCTGTTGCTGCTACTGCTGTTGCTGTTGCTGCTGTTGTAGCTACTGCTACGGCTGTTGCTATTGCTGTTGCTGTTGCTGCTACTGTTGCGATTGGTGATGTTGCTGCTATTTCTCCTGTTGCAACTGCTGCTGCTCTTACTGCTACACCTGTTACTGCTGCTGCTGTTGTTGTTGCGACTGCAGTTGCAGCAACAACTGCTACTACTGCAGGCTGCTACAGCTGCTATGGCGGCAGCAGCAGGAAAAGCAGCTGCTGTAGCCGCGGCAGCAAAGCGTGTGGGGTGGGGGATTTACTTTCTTGCGTTTTTTTTCTTATCTCATCTGTAACAGTGGGCAGCTGCCCACTGCTAGCTGCGAGCAGTGGGCTGCTGCTCGCTCGCAATGAGCTGCTGCTCACTGGTAGTAGTAGGCTGCTGCTTGCTGCTCGCTTGCTGCGGGCAGCGAGCAGCAACAACCGCTGCTGGCATCTGCTCGCTGCAGCCGCTGCTGCAGCTGGCTACTATAGTGGCTCGCTGCTACGGCTACTGCAGCCTGTTGTTGCTGCTGCATGTTGCAGCACCTGCTGCTTGCTGCTGCTACTGCTGCTACTGCTCGCTGCTGCTGCGGGCTGCTGCTTCTGCGAGATGCTGCTGTGAGCTGTTGTTGTTCCAAGCTGCTGCTGCTGCAAGCTGCTACAAACAGCTGCTTCTGCCTGCAACTGCTGCTGCACGCAGCTGTTGCTGGCTGCGGCTTCCACTGCTCGTTGCCGTTGCCGGCGGCTGCCGCTGTTGCAAGCTGCTACTGTTGCGTGCTGGTGCCAGTCACTACACCTGGGTGACGTTGCAGTGTGCGTCGTCGCCCGTAGGTGTTGGACGCGGCCTGCCCCTCACCTCCTCGCATCACGCGTGGGGGTCAGTGCTGCCGAAAACTTTCGGCAGCATTTTCCCTGGCCCAGCGGCCGTGGGAAAAAATGTGACGCCGCCACCAGGCGGATCAATGTTGCCGGAAGAATTCCGGCAGCAGTTCCCCTGCGTTGGCGCGTATGGGGGTCCGCCAGCATTGTCTGGCACCTGTACGCCAGTCTTTTGCTGTTACTGCTACGCTCTGGCTCTGATAGCAAGTTAGAAAACCTAGGCAGCAGGTTGGGGCAGCATGTGTTGTTGATGCAGTGTGCGGGCTTCCACGCTCGTTCCTTAAGTCTGCTGCCCCCTTAGTCTGCTGCTCTAGAGTCTAAGTCTGGAAGCTCTGGGTTTGTTACTCAGAAACGTGCGCGCCAGTGCTAGCGCCAGAAAGCAGCTGAAAACTGAAAGTGACTGATTAGGAATGAAGAATGCGCAACAATGGGAGACCCCTCCAAGTTCTAGCTCCCCCCCACTAGTGAAGAACTTGTTACTCAGCTAACAAGCCAATCAGAAAATAGTCCTGGACCTATTTTCTGCCAGGCAGGGTTTTCTCGGTGAGCCCTGCCAGACGCTTGACAGCCCAAAACGTGGGCATCGTCCGTTTTGCCTGAAAACTGGAGCATACCATAAAAACGCCGTTGCGAACGCAGTCATGTGGTCAGAATCAGCTAGAAAAATAGCAGTAAAGAGTTCTGGCTGCCCGAACCCAAGCAGTGCCTACGACAGTCAACAATGCCAAACAGGGCCATACAGCAAGAGACATGGACCCTAGGCACCACATGATGCTGCATATGTAATGCCACACCCAGACAAAGCGCTAGGTGCATGCAGACAGCATCTGCAGTGGCAGTGACCGCCGGCGGCCCGACCACCGAGGAGGCCTGCCGATGGAACTAAGCGCGTCGCCAGAGGGAGGAGGCTCCAGCGACGGGTGAGTCGGCCTCAGCGTGCATCGGCTTCACCGAGCCACACTCAAGCGGCGTCAAGTCTCGTCGTCAGTCATCTGCACGCCAATGTACACAAGCCGGGAGGACACAACAGAGTACAATGAGAGATGGCACGAAAACCAACACACCCACTCAAAGAGTTCAAAGTGGGGCCTAGTCGCCACCCCGGGGTCGAACCAAACCGGTCGGCCAAATTGCCGCCGTGGTTTCTCACACCTCAGAGCGAATGAGCGTGTGGCCTCGTAGGATCAGCAACCCGTGTAGTTACAAGACAGCAAACACCACATGCAAGGTACAGAAAACCACGAGCGTATGTGGTGCATGCATCTCTCCTTGTATCTCTCATGTTGCAGCCATCAAATGGCTCATCACGAAATGTTTGGAGCAGCAAGATATCAGCTCCAACAAAGCTGAGCATGGTAGAGCCCACTGATCTTGCACCCGGCAGAGACGCCAGTGATGTAGGGCTCCATAGCTTCAGTTATGCTCAGTCACCTGCACGAGTGGTGTGTGTGTGTGTGAATGGAAGGAGTCAAAAGGTCACTTGCGTGTTTGGCCGACAAACTAACACTCAGCTCCCTAGAATAACCTGTTGATCTAAGGTGTCACCTCATGACTATCTTGTGGAAGACACTAGGCCTCGTACGTCCTTACTGCCTTGGTCTGCCTCATGTTCTTTGGTTGTGGGCTTGGGGGACCTGCAATATTTCCTAGGTGCTCATCCTTAGGGGGCCACCGTGTCGGTCATTGGCCGTACACCGGTGAGTAGTCACCTTCGGTTGATACCGAGAGGTCGGGCTTGAACCCTAGGTGGCGGTGCAGGCCCGCTCGGCGTGATGTTAGATGCTGGTGTGTATTCACCTGTTCTTGTACGCTCACTCCCCCACCCAATACTTAATCGTTTATTTTCTAAGCCAAACTTCCGCATCCATGGCGTGAGTCTCTCATAGGGATCTCCCCACTCTCTTGCTCTCTCTCCACGCCCCCTTAGCTACAGAGTTTAATGGTTCCTGCACTAAAGGGGGTCCTCTCATTCCTCCATGAAGTGCTGGATATGGGTCAGTTTTGCTGGGCCTGGATATGGCATCTTGTTGGAGAATTCTGTGGGTGAAAGGCTAAGCAGCAGGTGAGGAGTCCTTAGAGATAAAGCTAGGAGAAGCCCATGACCACGGTCGTGAGGAAAAGTTCCAGGGAGCTCATCAGAGAATTTCCTGTGAGGTTGTCACATACTGCCAGGTCAATCTGACACTACAGGATCTGTCAATAGCCATTGAGCATCTGAGTAGAAAGTTACAAGGATTTCCGCAGAAGATGTTTCACTCACTCCTGTTCGCAGGTCACAGTGACAGGTGTAGACTGTCTCCCAAGCATGTCATGGGACTCAATCCTTCACTAACATTCCACAATCCCTAGTCCTCTTTCAACCTGTGCAGAGCCTCAACAAAAGCATGTATGCCCAACTTTCAAGAAAGACTATCAGTTGTGTCGAGTTCTCCTGCTTGGAAGTTAGAAGTTAGAAGTTGTCCACGGACCGGAAAAGGTAGGAACGGTTAGGAATTCCGAAGTCAACATCCGGAGTCGAACAACGTTCCCTTTTCGTGCAGCCGCCTTTTCGTCGGCGTCTCCATCGGTCACTTCCAAACCGTCCTCAGCGTTCCTCTTTCGCCGTGTTCGAACCCGCGACCTGCCAGGCAACGGTCGATTTGCGCCGTGTCGCGCAGGCGACATGCCGTGTCGCAAGAGGAGCTCCCAACGGCCATGACGACCGATGTGTGCCACGGCTTAGGGGCACCACACTGCCACTTGTGCACCATAGAACCGTAGGTGGCGAGGCACACCCACTTCCATTCTTCACTATACTGCGACGTCCACCCCTCCACCATGGGTTCGCGGCGTACTCGTGCAAGGACTGCACTCATTCGGCGTGCCATAGAACTCCGCGCACAACTCATCGCCTTACTTCGTGAGCTGTTGATGGAAATCATGACTGGAATTCTACGCCGGCTGCGACGCCGTAGAATGATGGACGGCCGTCTACCCGGCCCGGAGTGGATTCGCGAGCTCCACGAGGGCCACCCGCAGCGCATGCTGAACATGAGCCGTTTGTCCGTGTCCTCATGGCTTCGCATCGTGTAGTTCATGAGGAGGTCCACGTCTTTGCGTGACATGTACATCACCATCGAGGAGAAGCTCCTCATGTACCTGCAATGCGTCTGTTTTCGCACGTCGGTACGACTCATCATGGAAAGGTTTCAGCGGGCCATACCTACAGTCTTCCGCGCCATCCACGACGTCATCGCAGCTCTAGTTGAAGTTGCGCCATGTGTCATCCGCCTTCCACTTGCGCATACAACAGTTCCCGCTTCATGGGATGGCAGGCGTGATCTCTTGCCGTGGTTTGAAAATTGTGTAGGTGCATTGGACGGCACCCATGTGCCAGTTGTTGTCTCTCGTGCGCGGCGCGGGGCTTACTTCAACCGCCATCAACAACTTACGCAGAAAATTATCGCGGCGTGTGACCATGATCTCTTGTTCTCACTTGTGAGCGTTGGATGGGAGGGGAGCGTGCATGACGCACACATGTTTGACAATGCTGTGCATCAAGGATTCACATTGCCATCCGGGAAATTCATGCTGGCAGACGCGGCCTTCCCCGACACACATGGCCTCATGACACCGTACCGTGGCGTACGCTACCATCTCCAGGAGTTTGCTCACGGACAGGCTGCACCACAGACAAGAGAAGAACTCTTTAATCGAAGACATGCTGCAGTGCGTTCATGCATTGAGCGCGCTTTCGGTGTGTTGAAGGGCCGTTTCCAAATGTTAAGGGGCATGCCACAATACGCAGACAACTTCCAGGGACCACTCATCCTATCTTGCTTTGTAACACACAACCTCATGATGTTTGTGGAGAACAATGCGGCAGATTTGACAAATTTTTTTCAAAACAGGATGGAGGTCAACACTGGCGATGGACATGGTGCTCGGCGGACACGCCATTTACGTCAGCGCATAGCGGATGCAATGTGGGAACAATATGTAGCAGACATGGAAACGTCGGATTCCGAATCATCCTCAGACTTGTCATTGTACTGAACTTTGTGTACTCAATACATGTCTTCCCCTTGGGCCACATCGTTCTCAGCCACCAGCTGCTCAGCACTATCAACAACATTGGCTAATGCATCATTTCCTTCCACATGATCCTCTTCAGGGCTGTGCATTCGACTAGCAGCCCCTTCAATGTCGTCCTTACCTTTTCCATTGCTCGGATCACGCCCAAGCACCCGGCTTGCCACTTGTTGACGTAATGCCCCGGACGAGAACACATAAAGCTCACGCAAGTCATCAGTGTTAAGTTTGTCCAGCAATGAAAGCTTCTTGTCCAAGTGCACACCTGGGTCCTTGTCGGCGGTCTGAACCGCCATACCCCATGGCGTCTTCGGATCGTCATCACGGATAATGCATTCTAACTTAGCGGCTCCTTTGAGTACCTTCTCCGCCCGCTCGATCTGCTTCTCCACGTGGGTCCTGCGGCGCACACGACGCTCGTGATCGATATCCTCGGACACGGGCAGTTCAATCGTTGGTGCCGATGGTGGAGAGGTAGGTGCGTCGTTCGTGGTGATGACGTTGTCGCCCATGGCCTTGTCGGGGGTGAAGAAGAGTGTTGCCACGTTGAACCATGGCATGGCGAGGCCGTGCAGTTTCGCCATCTTCGGGTTCAGCTTCTTGATCTCTGCCCACTTCGTCGGGTCCTGCTCAATGACCCACGTGGCGCAGTTGAACTGAACCCCACTGCGCCCAATGAGGTCCCGAGCAAACCGCCAAATGCGGCCAATGACCTGGAGCCGATTTAGCGACAATGGCCGGCGCGAGGACCTCCATCTGCGCAGCCAGAGACAGTCGCCCAGTTGCCAGCGGTGCGGGTGGGCGTGGGACATGCTCTCCTCGCCTGAGCGCAGTAGTGCGGTCGCCTCCAACGCACGGGAGCGCGTTGAAGCCCGCGTCAATTTCCCGGGGGTCGTCGATGATGTCGTCGCCGCGGACAGCGCGGTTGAGGCGACGTCGAGAGTTGTCAGCGTCGCGAAACGACCACCTCATGTTGTGCTTTGTGCCGTTCCTGTACAGTTTACTGTGACCACTCGGCCGTGTCCATACTCGTGCAGATCCCTGAGGCAGGCGGCCCTGGTGACACCGGCGCGACGAAAGGCGGCGGACTACCCGCTTGGAGCTGACCGACCACTGTTCCAGAGCCCCAGATGCTACCGGGACTCTTTGCTGTGTCTTCTACGTCTTGCAGGCGTCTTTCGGCGGACTGGCCATGAGGCCTATTTGCATGTTTTTGCATTGTATGCTCACCGTCAGTCGATGGATGCATGCATGTGACCAGTCGTTGCGTCCGTCGTTTGATTCTGCACGTCTAGGTTTAGACGGCGTAGGATTCTGACATGTGTGCGCAGAGTTACGGCCAAAACAGTGGTTTTGGGCCGGTTTTAGGACAGCTCTTGGACTGCCGCGTGCGACACCCGCCGTGCGCCGCGGCAGGTATTTATGCCTTGGACCTGTCATTTGTCATTTCTCTCTGCATATGCTATATTGAAGCATTCTGACACTGTGTCTTGTGTCTCCTAGCCAAACCCTTGCCGTTGTGTGTACGACCTGTGACTGTCGTCACCGTCTGACCAGGCACTGACGCCCGGTCAGCGGCTGTGTTGCTAGGAAGCTTCTACGCACTTTCTTATGGTATCAAAGAAGTGAGACAGTTCTCACTGAGCTGCGCAGCAGAGACGCAGTAGAGCAGCAACAGTGAGAGTCACCGCTACAGCAGAGTTTCTGGGATCTGTTGGAGACGGCCGGTCGCCGTCAACGTACTCCACCCACCACGTGAGATCTCAGCTGCAGAGGCAGCAGCAGCGGCGTGTACCACCACGCAGAGGTGTGTGGTGACTGCGGTGCGTGCAGCCGCCCTCCCACAGCCGCAGCAGCAGAGTAGCAGCAGCAGAGGCGGCTGCAGCAGCAGCGCAGCAGCAGCGCAGCAGCAGCGGCCACAGCAGCGGCCGCAGCAGCAGCGTGGCAGCAGCGGCGGCAGCAGCAGCGCAGCAGCAGCGTCGGCGGCAGCAGCTCAGCAGCCGCAGTGGCGGCAGCGGCACAGCAGCAGCAGCGGCAGTCGTGGCGGCAGCAGCAGCGCAGTAGTGGCAGCAGCAGCAGCGCGCGGCGGCGGCAGCCAGCATCAGCTGCAGCGCACAGCAGCAGCCGCAGCACGCAGCAGCAACAGCAGCAGCGCAGCCACTGCTGCCATCGCTGCACACGCAGCTACGCAACTGCTGCTGCAGCTGACAGCACAGCTGCAGCAGCAGCTGGGCGGAAGCTGCTACGCAACTTCCGCGGAGCTGACGCGCGCCACCGCAAAGCGGCTCCACACGCGCGCAAAACCGCGACACAAAAAAAAAGGAGCGGACAAGCTGATGTCAGCATTGTTGATTGCTGACATCATCAGGTCGTGCTGATGTCAGCAACCACTTGCTGATGTCAGCATTACACTTAGCCAAATTTTCACCCGGAAAGTCAAAAGCTGCCAGCATTTTAACTCCTCGAGAAACGCAGACGGTTTTGAAATCCGGCAAACATGACCTGTCGTCCCATAGTGAGCGGCGACATGAGTTCGCCCGACGACAAGGACAAGGGACCAGGTGATCCTTCCTCCTCTTCTTCAGGGGTATTGAGCCCTCGCTCGCAGGCCATTGCGGACCTGTGCAGCCAACAGGAGGAGATGCGTCGTCTGCAGCGAGAGCAGACTGACGCGATCCGCACGCTGACTGAGCTCCTGCATGCTCAGTCCACGGCTCCTTCTCGGATTACTGAGGGAGCTGCCGGCGTTGCGGCCTCCACCCAGCACTCGGCCCAGGTGCCCGTGACAGGTGCTCCGCCTGCTTCACCTCCTGGCGTGGTTTCTCCACCACCTGCGGACCTCCTTGATGACGAGCCATTCATGCCAGGCTTCGAGGATGACTCCCAAGAGCGGGAGATTCGTCTTCTACAGGAGCGCCTCCATCAGCTACAGACGGGTATCCGACCTCCACCCGTGTCCCCGATACGATCGTCACCTGACTTCCCCGGTGATCACCCCCTTCCAGGAGTTTTCCCCGTCTCTCGCCCTCCTCAGTCTGCGGTTGCTCTCCCCACGGAGCGGCAGCCAAAGGACTTTGAAGCACCACCTCCACGGTATATCAACGAGGATGGATTTGACTGCTGGGAGATCCTGTTTCAAGTGTGGGCCACTTCCGAGGGAGTGTGGCCTTACTACCACAGCCCATACCAGTCTACACATCCAGCACAGGTGCTGACAGCAGCCCGGGCCATGCGAGGACTTCTCTATGCCATGCCACGCGAGACTGTCGTCGACTTCCGCCCCTTCCTCGGCGAGGCTGGCACAGGCACCGGACCTGATCCTCATGGAGGCTGGGATCTGGCGTTATCCCTACTGGCCGCAGAGACGCACGCCACGCGTGCGTCACACATTCGTGCTTTCCACTCGCTCCATCAGGGACCAACGGAGCCTGCGGTGGATTACTCGCGACGCGCCATGCGTATTTACACGCGTCTGGGGACCTCACGGGGCACACATCTGTGGGCACTTCGGACGATCATGCTCGGAGTTTGCCTAGAGTACACCGAAATCTTCACACGGTACAGCGACGATGCTCTCGAGCCTTTCTCAGCCACCCTGCAGCTACTCCCTTGGGCGCATCAGCTTTTCCTCCAGGTGACGTCGGCCCGCGAGGCAGCAGTGGCACATCAGGAGACTTCCCTCGCTGCAGCTTTCCTCGCCTCACCACCATCTTCCCTCCTGCAGTCACCCTCATCTACCTCCATCACGACCTCATCTTCCTCCTCCTCTTCGACCCCGTCTACACCCACGCTGACGCAGGGCGTTGCAGCAGCTGCCCAGGGGAAGAAGAAGAATAGGAAGCGCGGATCGGGTCAGCACTAGTCGTCATCCAGTGGTAGCAGTGGCCGTTCCGTGCACTGCTACAAGTGTGGAGGTGCCCATCGCTACACCGAGTGCCAGCAGCCGCTTGACTGGGAGCGCATCACTCGTGGACTTCAGGCTGCCCATGCTGCCCGCACCGCGTCCGGCACGTCGCCCGCACACTCCTCTAGACGCGCGGCGACCACAACTGCAGCTGTTCCTGCGTCCTCACCAACGAGCAGCAGTGATCCAGACCCACGTGACCGCACCATCGCAATTTCATCATCTTCTGGCGCTTCGCTTTCAGGGAGGTGCGAGTGTGTTGTCATCGTCGAGTGGGTCACAGACTGCTTGTT